>JAHWFO010032014.1:0-15325 GCA_023313115.1 Rhysida immarginata
CTTTTAGGAACAATTTTAATGATAAAATTTCAGATTTCGAAGTGTAAATTTAATAAAAATAATTTTCAAAGTCATTTCATATGTGATTGCTTCTGAATTACAGTATTCGAATAAATGAAGACTCGATTTTTTTAATCAGTCGATATTTTTATTCGATGATCTTTAGTCGATTATTCGATATAAAAACATCGGTTATTTAGTCGAATTTTTCAAACTAACGAATCACGTGCTTTCAAACTAACGAGAAATCTGATTCGCGAAATCTGATTGGTTCAGCTATTCAGATCTGAAATCCTGTCACATGGCGCTCAAATCTTTATTTAAACAAGTGCAACATCGGTATTGTTTCAAAATCAATTTTCTCATCGCTACAACGCAGTTATCTACAGTCAGGAATTTTATTCAATGTCAGCTTCAAGCAAAAGGAAACGAAAGGATCTTTCATTAGATCTGAAGTTACAACGCTGACGAAACCGCCCTATTTTATAATCTTCTGCCCGAGAAATCTTATCGTTTAAAAGGTGAAAAGTGTCATGGAGGTATGCATGCGTCATTTAAACTTTATTGTATTTTTTACCGATAATTTTGTACATGCATCTAATGTTTTTGTTACGGTATCTTTCCTAGGGAAAAGTAGCAAAGAACGGTTGTCAGTATTATTATGTACAAATATGGATGGCACTGACAAGAAAAAGCCGATAGTTATTGGCAAATTCGCCAGGCCACGCTGTTTTAAAAACGTAAAAAATTTGCCCGTTATTTATTTCAACAATAAAAAAAATCGTTTTAGCGCGAAAACAAACTGTTATTACAGATTTTTTTAGGAGAGATGAATAAAAATTATTTTTAACTAAAAGTATTCTATTTCCGTGCTTATTTCATAACACTTTTAGTATTGTTGGTTTATACGAAATACGAATAATACGAAAAAATTTCTTGGTCCCCACGATTTCGTATTAACGAGAATTGACTGTACTTTCTACCTCATCGTTATGCTAATTTATCCGACTTTTCCTCGCAAAATTCTGGCTCTCACGACAAAATTAGGTCTAATAAAGAAAACTATCTTTCATGGAAATGATTTTATAGGGAAATTCTTATTATATGCTCAAATTGATAGTGGAATAAAAATTCTATAAGTATGTGGAAAAAAAAACTTACCCACATCCATCCCTGCCTGTACTTATGGGAGGTTTTCCTTGTTATAAAAGAACATTACACAGGTCAACACACATTTTGGTGCCGGCGATTTTTCAAGTGTTCTTAGGTAATTTTAGGGTGCAGAATTCAAAAAATAACTTTATATTTGTTCCATCAGGTCTAGTTTTCGAGATATTAACGTCGCAACGTTGCACAATGCAGAAATAGCAGTCATCATTGTGGTTTCTGGGTTCCCTCCAAACCATCGGCACACCAAATTTCAGACTTCTCTTTTGTCCGTTAGTCCATTGCCATAAGTGTTCCATAAAAATTTTACACACAACAAGTGGTGCCCACGTTTTGTCTTGGTCACCAAGCTTAACGCCAAAAAATCCAAGGTACGCTCTTTTTTGATAATTATGGCGCTGATAATCATGACGTTTTTTTAAGTAAAATTCGTGGCCATCTATCAGGAAAAACGCCACGAACTTTTTCCCAGACTTATTATATCAACGTCGCACCTCTGTACCATAACAAATAACAAAAGCGCATTAAGTTGGTGGTGCTGTATCTCAAAAACTATAGCTGATAGAGAGAAACTGTTTTCATATTTTGAATCAACACATCAAATATAATCAAAATCAGTTCTAACATTCCAGGCACCACGAAAAAAAATTTTTTTTTGTTCCCCAGTGTTGTCACTTTAAAACTTTAGAGAAAAATCATTACTTAAGTGAATTTCCTTTATTCATTTACATTTATGCATAGCTTTATGTACCGTATTTATTCTACTATAACGCGACTTCTTATATAACGCGACTCCACTTTTTCGGCCCAAAAAATCGGCAAAAATCCTATCCTCTTGTATAACGCGACCCCCATTTTTGACTCCTCGCGACAGAAAAAAAATCTAATGGGGGAAATTAAAAGTTCAGTTACATGCATTTTTACACCAAAATTCAATTTAATTTTGGAACATTTGCTCCATAATCAAGCAACAGAAAGCAACTTCGACAAAAGCAACTGCCTCAAGGCAATTTGGAAGTAGGTCTAATTAGAAGTTTCGATGTTTGGGAGAAGTTATTATCGATGTTGTTAGATGTTGGCGACGAGTAATTCGAATAAAAAGTGAATTAATATATTGTATAATGAACTGGACATTATATGCAATGTAATTAATGTATAATACACGGCAAATTCGTCTGAATGTCATCAGCACAGAAAGCGACTTCGACAAAAGCAACTGCCTCAACTTCGAGGCAGTTTGGAAGTTTATAGCCCTACATTGATAGGGAAAGCTTTCTCACTCGCACATCGACAAAAAAACACAACAGTACATCAATTTTCATAATAAAAAGACAAGTAATCTTTATTCAGTTTAATATTTTCACTACATAAGCTTTCTTGTAGGCTTTGGTTCGAGGCAGTTTGGAAGTAGGCCTATTTAGAAGTATCAATGTTTGGGAGAAGTTATTATCGATGTTGTTAACGATGTTGTTATTATCGACGATCGGCCGCAGTCGTCGGAGGGCTGATTTTTATCCTCTAGTATAACGCGACCCAGCAAATTTAGATGCTTTTTTAGGCCAAAAAAATTCGCGTTATAGTAGAATAAATACGGTAATATTGATGAATTTGTCTTTACACTGGTTTATTGTATAATTTTCAGCAAGAGCAAATGACGTGATCCTTATGTGGTCTTGTTTTCATTGCACTGAATGAATTTATTGAAAGAAATTATTCCAACATATTTTTAACATTTTTCAAACGTCACGCTAGCACATTTTAATGAAAGCGAATTACTGTTTTGTGTTGTTGGTTTTTCTTTTGATTCGAATCTTAATCCAAATCGATCTGCATTTATCATAATGAGCAATATATTCGATGTAAGTGAAAAATCGGAAATTATTCACACACAAAATATTGAAATAAAATGTTTTATCAAGAACAGATGAAGGGAGGGTAATATTCACACACGTACCTTCATCTGTTCTTGGTTTATCAATCATTTTAACACAACATACACAATGCTAAACTACTTTTCACCACACGTCATCTGGAATGGTCTGCGTAAAACAATCATTGATACGTGGGCCGATTTGAGTCTTCTCGGTGGCCACGGTCTATTGCGTTCAGACTCAAAAAACATCTCCTGACGTTGGTTAACCGATTTCAAAAAAAAAACGATTACCCCGATTCGATATCATCAAGAACAGATGAAGAGGGAGGGTACGATAGTACATTTATCGAACGAGATCGTCTGTACTATTATCGATTTTATTGATACATCCAACAACAGGCTGTTGAATGTACATTCAACTCAAAAGAACAAAACAACTAAATACCTGTTAATGTACGGGGTTGTGCATAACCTTATGCTAGGGGGCTGCGACTTAAACCGCAGCGTTGTAGCACACTCTTATGACGCTTCGGCAGAGAGTAGTTCATTGTGTGTCTATTGGTATCAAACAAATATGGCTGGTTTAATAAATGACAGTGCAGAGCAGCGTTTCATGGATAGAGTTCGTGCAAATGCATATCGAGAGGCAATGGAAGCAGGTGTGTCTTTTATTAATCGCAAATGGGTTGCGAACAAGTTAAACCGATCGGATAGATGGGTGACGGACAATTGGAAGAAAGGTTATGATAACTGCCATGCCCAGTGTTCTCCCTAGAAAATTTTATCAGGTGGGCGGTAAGCTAAAATAACCGGGCGGACAAAAATTAAAAACAAAAACAAATAAAATATTATGCAGTGTTGTGCAGTTTTTCGTGTATTCTTCAGCTGGGCGGACGCCAAAATCAGCCGGGCGGCGCGCCCGTTAAAAAGGGCCTGGGGAGAACCCTGATGCCGAATTTGCTGAGGGTAGGCCCGAGAAATTATCACAGGAAAGCAAAAACATCATTGCTAATAACAGTGGCAAAAGACCTCGCAGCTGTGTCAACGTTGCACAAGAAATTAAAGCCAAGCGTGGAAAAACAATTTCTCGTTCAACGGTTCAAAGACATCGTCAGCGTGCAAACATCAAGCCATTCCATGTTATTCCGAAACCTATGAAGACCGCATTAAACATCGAAGACCGGCTCTGGTTTTGCGGGATTGGTTGGAAGACGACTTCGTACACCTTGCCCCGAGCGACAAGTTCTTTGTGTGGACTATGAGACGTCCGAATTACCAAAATGATAGGGTCTGGAGCTTATCGATTACAGATATTTCTGACGATGAACACTATCAAGAGCTGTCCAAGAAGCCTGACTGCATTGGCATCTTCGTGTGTTTCACCGCCAAGCGAATGATGTGGAGATTCAAGGAGCAGGGTGAGTCATGGAATGGTGATTATTTTCGGAATTTGCTAACAAACGATGTTTTTCCGTTTCTTCGAGATCCAAACAACACTATCGACTCGCACGAGGTTTGTTTTTTGCACGATAAGGCACCTTGCTTTAAGGCTAATGCAACACAGCAAATCCTAAGAGAAAGTGCTATCGATTTCTTCTCATCAAACGAATGGCCAGGTGCATCCCCTGACCTAAACGTTGCTGAACATTTTGGAGCCGTGTTAAAAGACGTGTTAATGATTCAAGAAAGTGGTGAAAACCGGTATTCTCGAGACCTTCTAATGGGACACCTGACATCTGTGCTGAAGGACATGGAGTA
This sequence comes from Rhysida immarginata, assembly GCA_023313115.1. Classification (NCBI taxonomy): domain Eukaryota; kingdom Metazoa; phylum Arthropoda; class Chilopoda; order Scolopendromorpha; family Scolopendridae; genus Rhysida; species Rhysida immarginata. The sequence continues at coordinate 4,799 of JAHWFO010032014.1, forward strand.
CGATACTGCTCTGTTTGAGACACTCCTCCGCTCCTATCCGAAACGGATGCGTGCTGTTCGAGAAGCAGGTGGTGGCCACACTAAATATTGATGTGGTAAAAGCAGAAATAAACGTACTTTTTGATTATCAACCGCAGAACATTCCACTTAGTTTTGTTTATTTTCCAGACCCCTAGCAAAAGGTTATGCACAACCCTGTAGGTTTCGGGCTGATGACAGCATAAAGTGAAATTGGATTTCAATAATTTCAAAATAAAGTACTTTTATTAAATGAGTAATTTAATAACACATGGCCCCTGAAAACAAGCAAGTTTACACTAACACTGAATCAGGGGCGTAGTTAATGAAGGCAAAGGTGTGCAGTACACGGGCGCAACGAACTAGCACTTTAAAAACAACGAAATATCTCAACGAGAGAATACAAAAAATATAAATTACAATAATCAATGAAAAGCAAAATACAAATTAATAAAAAAAAAAACTGCTTTCGAAGTGTTTGTTTTTCCTCTAAATTCACGAAATAATTTTATCAACGTCTGTAGCTTCCATAGATTAAGCTTGAATCCACCCTTGTGTTATCCCTGATGATCCCCCTCTAGCGTTAAAAAGTTGAACTTCTGCTGTCACGGAGGAAAGCATTGAAGTGAGAGGCGATGCGGAGGCCTAATATCTCGAAGGCCACGGTGAGACAGACATTAGGAGAGTATTGATGTTGCATGGATGTGGAATGTCCCAAATGAAAATTGCAGCTCATCTTAACCGATCCCAGTGTGCTGTCAGAAATGTATTACAACGGGAAGTTGATGGGAAAGCGAAGAAATGAAGAGGAAAGAAAAAAATCTTAAGCTCTCGAGATGAATCTCATTCGACGACCGGCAACTGGAAGCAATCTTTCTGATGGACACATTGCGGATGTACTTTCACTTAACTGCTCTCGGCGCACTGTTGCACAGGTTCTGCAACAACTCCCATCGTTGTCTACAAAAAATTTCTACGAAAACCACCTCTAAACCAAGCTCACAAAAATGCAAGATTGGAGTTTTGTAGAGAAAAAATGGCATGGACTCACAAGCGGTACACAGTGGTGTTCTCTGATGAAAAGAAATTCAACCTTGATGGTCCCGATGGATGGGACTATTATTGGCATAACATCAGACAAGACGAATAGCTTAAACTGAGTCGTCAAATAGGGGGTGGCTCAGTAATGGTTTGGGGGACGTTTTCTGCTCAGAGTAAAAGTGATATGGTAGTGAGGAATGGATGCATGGACTCGTCAAAATACAAAGTGCTACTGGAAACTCAACTTTCAAGCTATGGTGAAATTCTTAGTGGAGATAACTGGTCTTTCCAGCAAGGTAATGCTCCATGCCATCGTTCCAACCTTATGAAAAAATGGTTTCAAGAGCAGCAGATAAATGTTTTATGTTGGCCGTCACGCTCCCCAGCCCTCAGCCCAATTGAGAATGTATGGGGACAACTAGCATGTCTTCTTTATAAAGATCATCGGCAATTCCAGACTACTCAAGAGCTCACCACTGCCATCACGGAAGGATGGGAATCTTTCACCACTGAGTATTGCATAAACTTGTCGATTAGATGCCAAACAGGATGTTTGAAGTCATAAGAAACAATGGAGGACCAACAAAGTGCGAATGTTTGAAAAATAACCGCCATACTTCTGTTTTCTAAGGGTGAGTTTATAATTTTGTCCAAGCGAAATTATGAGTTTATTGTCGTTGTTCACAAAATTTTTAAAATATACGAATGACAATAAGCAAAGTGGTAAATTTATGTTTGAAAAATGATATGTAAAAAGCTGATGTAGATCGTTTTGTTTTTAGTAAAGTTTGGTTCAAAATTTATGTGAGTTTATAATTCCGTCCAGTACTGTATACATATATTAAATTGATACAGTCAAATCCCGTTATAACGAATTCCATTGTAACGAAGTTTTTCTGCGGTCCCGGCAAAAATCCTATTCATTTAATCATTATAACGAAGTTTTCATTGCAACGAAGCAAATTTTTGGTCCTCACAACATCATAATTTCATTATAACAAAATTTTATTTGGAAGTTGCACATTAGATAAGTGACAAATTTAATCTTAATGACGAAAAATAGGCTAGTACGCAGTTACATATACACAGGCGTACCATTAAAACCCTCACTGACCATCTAATGATTTATTCTTTAAGAAATTACGCCTTAAGAAAGATAGTTCCAGCCTGCGAACTAGGTAACTGCTCTAACCAAGCCCTAAGGTCATGCAAATAGCGGTTTGCTTTCATGGCCGCAGTGGCGCAATTGGTTAGCGCGTTGGCGGTCCGAGCCAAAGGTTCCTAGTTCGAATCTAGGATGCGGAATTTTCTTTCCTATTTTTCATCATTAATTCGAACAGCTGAGGTAGGCGTACCATTAAAACCCTCACTGACCATCTAATGATTTATTCTTTAAAAAATTTAATCTGTAAAAATCAGTAAATTAAAAATAGCTGCTCTTGTTAGTAAGACACGAATTATTTTAGTATAGCTCTACGAACAAAACGATTTGAAGATCACGTTTCTATTCGAAGAAATATTTTTACGAAATACAGTATTGTTTTGAAACATCTTATTCATCACTATTTTAAATACTGTGTATATGTAACGTATTTTGTGGGAATTTAAATCAATAAACGGTAGTATAACAATAACGGAACGATAGCATTCCGGTAGTCCCGCGTGAGAATGACGCAAGGTTTTGTTACACTCTTAATTCTTCAAAAAATACGGTGTGTAAAATTCAATTACGAGGCGCATCCAGAAAGTAAGTTTCCCTATTTAAAAAAAAAAAAGAACTCCCACTTAGAGGAACATATTTATTGGCAACAAGTACAGCAATTTACTTACTTGCTTTTCAAACCCGCTTATCTGTTAGGGTCGCGGGGGTAGCAGCCCTATGGAGGATCTCCAGCGATCGCGATCTTCCGCCATCAGGCGCATGTCCTCCCTGGTAATATCCAAGCGACTCGAACCCAGATTCTCCATGTAGTCTATCCACCTGGTATCCACCGACCCCTTGGTCTCTTACCCACCGGCTTGGAAAATAGCAACTGCCTAGGAAGACTAGTTTGCGGCATCCGTATCACGTGGCCATACCAGCGCAACTGAGATCTCCTGATGCGGAGAAGTAGCGGCTCAATACCTAAAGACTCCCTCATTGTGCTGCTGTGCACTCTATCTAGTAGGTCACACCTGCCACACCTCTCAGAAATCTCATTTCGGCCGCTTGTACCTGCGCTCGCATTCTTGCGGTCATTACCCAAGCCTCATGACCATAGGTGAGAATGGGGACAAAGATAGATTTGAAGACGGAGAGCTTGGCTTTGTTACCCAGCTCGCGTTTCGTTACCACGGATCGCCACAGTTCACGTCTTGCTGCACCGATCCGAGCATCCAATTCTTTCTCCTGCCGTCCTTCACTCGTGAATACAATCCCGAGATACTTGACTTTCTCCAGCTGTCTCAATGAGGCTCCCCTAACATGGAGAGCGCACTGAGCAGGCTGTCTTAAAAGGACCAGAACCTCGGTTTTAGCCACACTGATCTTCATCCCAGCTTCTTCACATTTGGCTGCAAACCGGTCTAGTGCATGCTGAAGGTTTGTGCGAGAAGACGCAAGGAGGACAAGGTCGTCAGCAAAGAGCAACCTCTCCGCCAGGCAGTCGCCCACACAAACACGCTCATCGCCTCGGCTGCCCCTGTCTATCCAGTCCATAAAGATAATGAACAAGAGGGGCGACAATACGACGATAAGGGGGCATCCACTCAGGGGAAGTACAGCAATGTTTCAGCTATTTTTCAACATAGCCACCACCAGAATTGAGACGCTTGTCGTATCGTGGGATCAACTTTTGTATCCCCCTGTCGTAGAACTCTGCCGCCTGTGAATGGAACCAGCGTGTGACAGACGTCTTCAGCTCTTCATCGTTGCCAAAACGCTCACCGGAGGACAGGAATTTCTTGACGTGCAAGAAAACGTGAAAATCGCTGGGAGCTCAACAAGATCATCATTGATGACTCCAAAACGGCTCAACAAGATCATTGATGAGGGATGGTCGCTCACTGCGCTTTTCATCATGGACCTTCGGAAAACTGCCTACACCAGCGACACACCATCTGCTTAATCATGATGTTCGGCCCATAGACCTGACAGAGCTGATAATGAATTTCAATTAGCGCAATGCTTTGTGCATTCGAGAGCTTTACACCGACCGAACCTCGCAGGCAGCGGGAGAAGAAATAAGAGCTTCCATTTCGGACCATTGCTACCACGCTACTGGCACGAGGCGGGACCTGTCCAGCTGGCATATGATTGATACGTCATAGATCTGTTAAGCATGCGCAATTGACACGGCTAATTACGTTTAATTTAAAGGGGAAAACATCGGGAAACTTACTTTCTGGATGCGCCTCGTATTTTAATGTGTGCAATACAGTACTATAAAATTCGAATTAAATCTACGATGTTTAATATTAAACAGAAGGAAAAACTTAGAGAATTGCATTAAAATGGGCCTATTTTATTCGCGTAAAGTTACGAAGGATGCAAACAAGACTCTCAGTAGCTCATTGTAATTACGTTAAATCCGGTGTTGAACTAGTTTAAATATCTGAAAACAAGAACCATTAAAAAATAAAAACTTTGTCATGTTCAATTTATTTACTGAAATTATGCACACAGATTACTATTTATAGCGGCAAAGACTTAACAGTGAAAACTACAATTTCTGATTTCCGATAAGGATGAAGCATTTCTGTTATACTACAATCCTAATACTACTGTACATTTACAGAGGGTTGATTCAGATAAAATGAGACGACCTTGCAGTTCTGTTACGATGGGGTAATACCATGGCACCACCATCGGTTGTGTTCGATGTGAGAGCCACGTTGTTGGACTATCGCCCGACACCGTAATTTCCACTGAAGTAGGCCGAGTTTGAGGTACTCCATGGGAAGTTCGTTCCACACCTGCTGACACACTTTCCGTAGCCCATCAACGGTTCTTGGTCGGCGACTTCCGAGCCGTCGTTTCAGGAGACCAAAACCACAGAAATCCATCGGTGATGCGTCAGGCGATTTTACAGGCACATGAGAGAAGAGAATAACTCGTATGCCCGTCTCCTGTTCCATCTTCCTGTAGTAAGCCACAGATGACTTGGCAGTGTGGCTTGATGCCTTGTCCATGTGGATCCAAACTTTTGATTGCTCACCAGGGTACAGACGTGGGATATCCTGCCGATATATGTGGTCCATTACATTACTCTGGAAGTAAGCTGCACTAATTTTACAGTTTCCAGGAACTCGACGAATCGTGATCAGTCCACGTGAGCAATATCCGGCAACCACCATGAAGCCCTTTGAAAACTTTTCTTTGCACCTTCGGACAAAATCGGACCTGGCCTTGCCCCTTCTTTCGCGATAGTAAATTGCCCTGGGTTTGTTGGTGTCATCGAGGTACACCCAAGCTTCATCCAAGGAGACAACCCACTTCCATCGGTCACCTGCAAGATGGTTTTCATACAGTTTTCTGGCGTTGGTGAATCGTTCCTGCACGTTCCTGGCCAACAGTCTGTGACCCTGCGCTTTATGACGTCGCTCCAGCCCAAGATTGTCATGAATTATTCTGGAGACTGTTGCCTGTGAAATACCTTTCCTTTGGGCTAGACTTCTCTGTGTGGGGGGATTTTCTTTCAGTACTTCAGACCGGATTTCTCGAACCACCTGAGGTGGGCGTGTCGGCTGGGACTTGTTTCTGGTCTGCTTCTCTGCTCGTCCGCGTTCGTTAGATGGTCGCAATTTGTTCTTTTTGATCATTCGACCCACAGTAGCTTTGGATACCACAATATCATTTCGTTTGCATAATTCCACAATGCACGAGAGACTGAAGTTAGCGTCGGAAAGGCCAAACGTATATCCTTCCCAAAAAGCTGTGATTTTGGAAGCCTTGTTTGAGCACGAAATGTCCCAAATAACAGCAACAAGTGTATATAAAGCTGATCTCCATGAATAGTGGACGGGTCATGCAAATCACATTCCGTCAAGGTCATATGCAGCGTTTAAAGTCGTCTCATTTTATCTGAATCAACCCTCCGTAAAACTCTAATGTTGATTGATATTTGCCGTAATTACTGATAAGCTATTTTTCATTTATTCTCAAAAATTTGCAATCTCGATTTAACGAAGTTTTCGTTATAACGAAGTAAACCGATGGTCCCTTGAACTTCGTTATAACGGGATTTGACTGTAAATGATTGAGAGATGTTTTATTGTACTTGATATTGATTCATTGTTTTTTTCTTTTCCTTTTCTAAGGTCTACTGCTTAGGAACAGTTCTGTCAATGCAAATCTCATTTGTTGGTTTTCAGCCAGTTCAGTCAAGCGAGCATATGGCTGTAAGTACTTTAAGGGGTTTTCTGGTGTCTTTGCATTTAGCGACTATTTCCGAGAGTATTGCAGCTAAATGTATATAAATTGGACTGATTAAGGGGCTTTGTAGTAGTGTTGTGCCGATACCGATACCAATACCAAAAAGTATCGATACTTGTTGGTATCGAGTACTCAAGTATCGTGTATTGTTATATGTCTCAAGTATCGATAGTTTGCACGTTGATACTCGATACTGAAAAAAACCTATGACTCGCCTAATGAAGATGTACGATTTTCATCGTTAATTCAGAATCTGTTGAATTTTTGACCACTTTTATTTCAGTGGCTGCCTACTGATTGGGTAAGTATCTTTCGAATTTTGGAGGAATACTAGGGTACGTAAAACTGTGTATAGCGTTAAAATTTGATCGTATTCCAACAAGTAGTTTCCGAGTTACGCATTCAAAATCGTAAAAGTGCTCACATGCGAGTACTAACCAGCACGTGTTACGATGTTGAGTGCGTAACTCGGAAACTACCGTAATTTTCGGGAGTAACGCCGCGGCGTTTCTGTTATTAAAAGTTAAAAATTCGGCGTGTGCGGCGTATTAGCTACCGCGGCCCTACTACAGGAGATTTTACAAAAAAAAAAAAAAAAAAAAAAAAAAAAAAAGATAGATAGATTCTACAAATGATTAAAAATTCACTCCGATAACAATCGAGCGTGATCGTTCATCGACAGCGGGTGATTCACTCGATAATAAAGCACTCATATCATCGACGAATTTATAGTATCGATGGATTATATCGACGTTTTCATCGAATGACTTTGGAAACATCGATGGATACGACGATCGATGTTTTCCGCAAATCGCGCAGTGTAATCAGTCATCAACAGGAAATAAATTATTTCAAATGATCCACGCTTTTAGTGTGGCTTTTTGCCCAGAGAGGCCATTTGGCTAATGATCAACTGGTCTAATTTTCGCGTTCGTCAATAGAGGGCAACCAATCAGAATAATCGACGCCCGCTAGTATGACACCTGTTGCGATATATAAGGGGTCGCTTTTGGTTTCATGGAAACCAGTATTTGGTTTCAATTTCGACGAGCATAATCTCCCAGTATTTCTCTCTCCAACGACTTTTGACTTTCGACCGTTTATCTTTATTTCATTCCGATTCGGAAACATCGGATTTTGAAGGATTCGACTAATAAAATATATGTTATAAACATTGAATTTTGGTTTGTTTATTGAATTTCTTATAAAACGCGATTATACAAAACGGACCGTGTGTGATGGGAGGGGGGGGTGCGGCGTATCGGCCGCCGCGGCGCTACTCCCGGAGATTTAACATTTTTGTTAAATTTTGGCGTGTGCGGTGTAACTCCCGAAAATTCCGGTACTCGTTGGAATTCGATCAAACTTTAACGGTATACAGAGTTTTATCTCTGGGGCATTGTTTTTGAGATAATAAAATGTTTAAATCCTACGTGCAGGAAACAGTTGTTTGGATAGATGCTGTTCGGGTCTCAAAAGAAGACCTCTGAGTTGATGGGAAGCACAATTCTCCCAGCTTGTGAGAGAGCACCTAAACCAAATCTTTCCCCAGTGATGGATTGATAGAGGCGGTCCTATTGCTTGGCCGCCAAGGTCTCCAGATCTAACGTGAGAGGATTTCTTTCTGTGGGGAAAGTATGCGAGACACCTGTGCGATCCGATGAAGAGCTGGTTGCCAGAATCGTCGTAGCTGCGGACCAGATTAGCGAAGAACCAGGAACTTTTGAACGTGTGCGTCAGTCCAAGCGGCGGCGTTCATACAAGAGGGAGTTAATTTGAACACTTACTGCAAAACATTTGCATGTTTCATAAAAAACAAGCCACATTATTATACTGAAAGCAATGTGTTTTTGTTCTTTTTATTATATGATTGACCACGATTTTGACGTCTTCCAGAAGCATGGGTTGAGTGGCATATTACGTCTATGCGACGTCCAACATTTTTTTATCTTAAAAAACAAACAATGCCCCAGAGAAAAAAACGAAAGAGGGAAATGTTGCTTAGATTTGATCCCTCTATCAAGCCCTCCCCCCTAAATATGCTTCATGAGATATGTTGAGCATAAAATTAAAAGCGTTCAGAGCATAACGTGTTTCATCGTCATCTAATCGACATTTTTCTTTTCCGAGGGCGCTCAAGATTAAAGTTTCTAGGGGTCATCGACGGCCTACCGAGATATACCCATCATTCCGAAGAGAGCGTAGTCAGACTGGGGGGAAGGGGTAAACCAGGGATAGCACTAGGGTAGTGGGAGGGATAGGGACAGAGAATTGTTAGTGGGGCAACCCGCCTGATATTTGACTCTTCAATCGTCCCGCATCAAAGCTCGGATGGCCATGATATTCTCTCGTCGACGGAGTTTGGTGCCTCCATCTTAGCATGTGGAACGCATCTCTTCAACAGTAGTGGATTTTGATGCCTTCGGGGTCTGTTCCGAGGCTGCACATCAATCTGGTTGTGATCAAAGGAAAAAACTAATTGTGCAACCGTTTTCGCAGCTTTTAGACAATTTCAAAACATTAAACATAGGCATACTCAACTTTCTGCCCTTCCTAAATTACAACGACATCATCTCTATTGTTTCCAAGGCTGAATTCGCCATATGTGAACAACATCTTATCTGGCCTTCGAGCAACATTGTCGGCAACAATCGGTGTTTTCTTAATATCAAATATTGCTGCACTTTTTAAACGACGTTTGAAAATTATTACAATTCATTATGATATTTCCAACAAATGATGTTAAAACAATCGTGGGCAGGGGGGGGGGTTCTCTAGTTTCGTTGGTGTACAGGGGTAATCGTAATTAACAGTTTTGACTTTTGGCAATCAGATCCGCTTATCTCCTAATAAAACCACAGGAGTCTTGGATCGGAAAACAGACTCACCTTGTGATTAGCGGCCAATCGTGACGGTCGATTTTACGATTCCCCGTATCAGAGGCGCGGCTTTCTATGGGACCTGCAGGTCAAATCTTTGCACCAACCACGAAATCGGATCGGCGGTGGGTCTGCATCACAGGACCAGCGACAAAACGCGGGGCTTTATGAGAATAGGGGGCGGGTGGACATTAAATATAAATTTTGAAAATTTCCAAAGTTGGACCAATCGTTACGGAAATACGAGGCCTGTGAGAAAAGTATCCGACCTTATTTTTTTTTTTTTTTGCGAAAACCTGATGGATTTGGATCGCGCGCGCTTGCATGAGCCGACCTTGAACCTTTGTGCGTATGCGCGAATTTTTTCCCGCCTCTCAATAGCGTCAGTTGCTGGCAATCAGCATTAGAGGGAGGTAGTGTGTTGTGCTCTCGTCGGTTTTTGATTTGGCGGCTTTCGGTGACGATGCTATGGTCGTACCCGTACACCCAGGACTCGTCACCAGTGATTATGGTGTTCGTGAAGTCGAGGTCACTGTTTGCGGAGGCCAGCATGTCCTGTGAGACGTCGACACGAAGTTGGTTTTGTTCCGCCGTCAGCAGCTTCGGCACGAATTTCGCCGCCACTCTCTTCGTGGCCAAATCTTCGGTCAGAATGGAATGTGCCGAAAACGTACTGATGCCCACCTCTTCCGCAACTTCTCGGATAGTCACACGATGGTCCCGCATCACCGCAGCATTCGCTTTGGCAATGACCTGGTCATTTCGGCATGCTGATGGCCGACCGGTTGTACCAGTCCTTAATCTGTGTGATGCCCATAGCATCGTCACCGAAAGCCGTCTGAATCTTCCAGATTTTTTGATGCAGTAACGCTGCTCCTGTCGTTCCGTTATTTTCCTTCAAATCAAAAACCGACGAGAGCACAACACACTACCTCCCTCTAATGCTGATTGCCAGCAACTGACGCTATTGAGAGGCGGGAAAAAATTCACGGATACGCACAAAGGTTCAAGGTCGGCTCGTGCAAGCGCGCGCGATCCAAATCCATCAGGTTTTCGCAAAAAAAAATAAGGTCGGATACTTTTCTCACAGGCCTCGTATAAACCTTTTAAGTTCATTTTTATAATGAGCGCTTGCTCATTCTCATGTCGTTTTTAAATTTTATTTAAACTTATAGA
>JAHWFO010032021.1:1220-19069 GCA_023313115.1 Rhysida immarginata
TTTTGAGGTAAACCTTTAGCATGAAGGTTTTTAATGGTCAATCGAGAGCTCCTTTAATTTCACCATTTTGAGACAATTATTGGAGTGCACGATTTTTTCCTTGAATTTTGTCGTATTTCTATGAGTAGTGAAGCTTGATATTTGGATAAAAGCAGTGATTGGTTGAATTTTTTCATGGAATATTCCATACTTGAATGTTAGTGGATACAACCTATTCCATATTTTTGTTGAAGCAACCAAATATGAAAAAAATCCTATTCGTTTGATTTCTAAGTTGCATGCCAGTATTTTTATTTCAAGATGTTTACCATACATGGAAGTAACGGGAAAACAATCATGTCATATTCTCTGAATAATTTGTAGCTTAAAAAAATTATTTTTTTCAATGCTGCAATGACATTTAGAAAGTATTCCATACTCAGGTTGGGGGGTTGTAGTAGAGTCATCAAAAATATTCACCAGGCAGTAAATCCCAAAGCATCAATATACAATCTTTCAGAATAATCAAATATCTTCAATCCAGTTCCCATACAAAACTTCATAAGAACTTATCTATGTAAGTGGTGAATTTTATTAATTTATTTTATTTACAATTACTTTATTTATGATATTAACAGTTAAAAAGGACATTTATTAAACATAAAAGTTCATCTATCAATTTGAATAATCACAAAATATATTACACACTTCCATGTACGTATATTAAAATTCTGGAAGAAAAAATTCTCTAGAAGTTTTGAATGCATTTGAAAAAATTTTTAAACTGGAATTAAAGAGTCATAGGGTTCCAATGTCATTGACTTTTCACAAAAAAATGGTCCAAATTTTGAATCAGCTTCTCAGAAAATATTGGAAGCAATTTTCATCATGAAAAAGTAACACCACAGATAACGAATAACAGATGGGACAGCTCCCGAGTAACCTGAATCTAACGATCATGCGCCGCCAAAAGTTTATTTAGTAAATCTTACAGTTTTTACATTTAAAATGGTGATGGATAACACTGTGTAACATGAAAAATCTCATTTAGATGAAAATATATGCTTCTTGTATATTTTTGGCTGAAAATAACGAATCTGGAAATATTTTTTGTTTACCACGCACCATTGTTCAAAAAATCCACATTTTAGCTTTTTAAGTATGTGCTATATTGTAGCACATACACTGAGTGAGCATATTATTATGACCACCTGACATGTTTATGCAAATGCGCGCACGGACGTCGCCACAATGTTGCTAGCGGGCCGGACCAATATAAAAAGAGAAGCCGAGTGTCTTCAACAACAGTAGACGTGTTCCATTCTTCAACTCTGGGTAAACGACGCGATTTAACAGCCTTCGAACGCGGGATGATTGTAGGTGCTCGGAGCTATGGAGTATTCGTGGGGTCCTCGAGAGCAGCCGTCGTTAAAGTATTTAAAGACTGGACGATTAGCCGGAAGACGGGGATGGTTGATGATCGGACAGAACGGAGAGTGTCACGACTGGTAAAGGATAACAGAAGGGCAACTGTGCAGCAAATCACTGCTCACCTTAATCAGGGGTCCTCCAAAACGGTCTCTGAATGTACTGTCCGTCACACACTGCATCGCATGGGATACGGAAGCCGAACACCAGTCCGCACATCTTTGCTGCCTGCAGCCAACAAGCGGAAACGACTCCAATTCGCTCAGGAGCACAAGGACTGGACTATCGAATAGTGGAAACACATCATGTGGTCTGACGAGTCACGATTCCAATTACATCATGCAGATGGCCGCGTGAGAATCTGGCAGAAACGGCACGAAAGCATGGACAACCCTTGCATGCATGAGTACAACCCTTCAGGCTGGTGCGGGCGGTGTTATGGTCTGGGGAATGTTTTCCTGGCATGCGTTGGGCCCGTTATTACGTGTTGAACAACGTCTGGATGGCATACCTCGCCGATCAAGTCCACCCTGTCATGTTGATGGCGTACCCCAATGGAGATGGCTACCTCCAGCAAGACAATGCGCCATGCCACAGAGCTCGTATTGTGCAGGAGTGGTTCCAGGAACATGAAGGGGACTTTACCTTACTTCGGTGGCCCCCTCAATCCCTAAATCTCGTTCTAATTGAGCATTGATCCACCAGCGTCCAATCTAGCACAACTAGACAGTGCTATCCATCATCAGGCATGGTGTCAGATTCCTCCCACCACCTTCCAACATCTCGTGGAATCAATGGCACGAAGAATCACCGCAGTATTAAAGGCAAAAGGTGGCCCAACGAGATACTGACAGGGTGGTCATAATGATACGCTCACTCAGTGTATATAGAAGCGCTATGCGACCAGTTCCTCATTCTGAAGATTTTCCTATACCAGATAAGTATACTGTTGATTCAGAGGAAGACACCTCCGATGACCCAAACCGTCAAGATCCTGACTTTCCACCATCTACATCTATGACATGTTCACATCATGAAATCCCACCGGCAGAGCTTAATGATGGAATGGAAGTATGCTAGCTGAATATTGCTGGTATGAATGTATATACTACACAGTCCAGTGACATTAATGTGACCACCAAAATAACCTGTCAGTAGCCAAAATAACCACCTTTCGCAGCTCGGACAGCTGCGAAACGGACAGGAAGAGAGTCAATAAGGTTCTGGAAGGTATTGGCAGAGATGTGAAGCCATGCCGACTCCATCTGTGGCGAGCTGCAGTAGGATTCATGGCGCGAACAATCCGATCGAGATGGTCCCACAGATGCTCTATGGGGTTTAAATCCGAAGGGTTTGAGGCCAGGTGAGCACGTAAACGCATCCTCGTGCTCTTCGAACTACGCACGGACACAGCGCGCCGCATGGCACATCGCATTCTTCTGCTGGAAGACGCCATCGTGCTGAGGAAACACAATCTGCATGTAGGAATGGACATGGTCCGAAAGGACAGATGCGTACTTCCATTGATCCAATGATGAGTGCACCCAGGGATTGCCACGAAAACATTCCCCAGACCATAATGCTACCTCCTCCGGCCTGGGCCCTTGCGGCACGCTTTTTTTCCTGATGCTGAACGCCGTACGCGCCATAAACCGTGATTCAGGGGGAAAAGCCACCGTTCGCCACTCTGTTGCTGTCCAATTGCGGTACTGGCGTGCAAATGTCGTGATAACTCGTCAAGTGTTTTTCTAGATATTCGAATAGAAAACGTCTAAAATGGAAAGTGTCCAATTACTTTTGGGTAGACAGTGTATTCTCTCCTTGTCCATGCAGTTTAAATGCCAGACTACCTGGAGATGAAGGTCTTCACCGATGCATGGGGTTGAATCGCCGAACCCCTGGTGAAGAGACTGTTTCTCATGTTGAGACAATACCACAATACCAGCTACGCTGGACGAATCTGGACCCTCGAGACAACGACCCGCTCCAAGCAGAACACCGGAGGTTGCAGTCAAGGTCGAGCGTCTCATCTCTGCAAAAAACACCAAAACTCAAAGCACTGTCGCAAATAAGGTCAAAAAGGTAGCACAGTCAATGGTACGCAAAATAATCCACTGGTTAAGCGTCCGAAACCTGGTATGGGTGCATCAGGAGAAAGCTGCGAGTCATACGTCCAAGTCAACGGTCGCCCATTTGCAAACACTAGAACAGGAGACGGGCATGCATTCAATTCCCGTGAAATCTCCAGACGACCCCGTACATTGAACGATCCATGGAAAGCCTGTGAAGAGGGGGTGGGCACAGATCGACCTAAATTCTCTTCGGCGAAGTCTTGTTGAATGGAAACTGCGATGCACAGCCATAGTTTGACACCGTGGGCACCAGATAGAACATCACCGAACTTGGCGGCGTGGTTTATCATAGACTTACGATGCTTGCAAATCGTTTAGTTGTAAGGTACTCAACCCTCTCTATTATTGAAGCACTAAGATTGTGATGTTGAACTTACACTGAGTTAGCAAAAACTCGTGAGATAGTTCCTTAATATTAGGGCGGGCCACCTCTGGCCCTGTGGAGTGCAGCAATACGGCGTGGTAGTGAGTCTGCAAGTCCCTGGTACACTTGTGGAGGCAGTTGACACCAGATAGTCTGCAGAGCCCAAGATAGTTGCTGCCCGTTCGTGGGTGGATGATCCAGTGCCCGGAGCCTGACTTCAACAACATCCTAGATATGCTCGATGGGATTCATGTCAGGGCTCCTGGCTGGCCAGCTCAGTCGTTGGACCTCTCCTGCATGCTCCTCGAACCATTCGCGGGTGAACGACATTTGAGCAATGTCCTCTTCAAAGACTGCTACGTCGTCAGGGTGTTGAAATGTCAAAAACGGGTGCAGATGGTCTCCGATGAGTTGACGATACTGTGGACCATTCAACGTTTGGTCCAGGATAACCAGAGGGCCTATTCCAAACAAAAAAAATGCACCCCAGACCATCAGTGACGCCCCACCACCCTGCACCACCACCTGTTGGCATGCGGGATCCATCGTTTCGTGAGGTCTGCGCCACACACGGTGCCTCCCATCAGCGTGGTACAGTTGGTATCGTGACTCACCTGACCATATGACGTTATGCCACTGTTGCAGAGTCCAGCCAAGAGGGTTGGTGGCAAATGCACGCCGGAGTGTCCGATGACGCTGGTTAAGCATTGGCACCCGTGTAGGGCGACGGCTGCCAAACCCGAGGGCATGCAGATTCCGACGGATTGTCCACCGAGAGACGTTTCTAGTATTGAACTGGTCAGTGATTTGCTGCACTGTTGCACTCTTGTCTCTCTGAATCATTCGTCCCAGGTGTCGCCGGTCATGATCATTCATGGTGCCTGTTGTGGACTGTGATGCCTTCATACACCCTGGAGACAGTTGAGCGAGGAAAGCCAAATTCCTGCACCACTGCCGAAATGGAACATCCCATGCGTCGGGCACCTACTATCATACTCGCGGTGACGTGCCATTTCTGATTAATCACTTATCCAAGCTCTTCCCACAACGTCTAATGATCCATTCTCAGAATCCGTTACCCCTGTGAATTCATGAGCCATACCCATCAATCAATGTGCTTGCTATCCCATTAGTTTTGCTAACTCAGTGTACTTCTGTAATAGCTTCACCCAATAGCTTCTGTAATAGCTTCACCCAAAGCCAATTGGTCCTGATCAATGCCACCAAGGCCTGCTGATGCGTCATCAAGCGAGGGCTGACAATACTATGGTCAGGTTAGTTTTCAGCGCCAGGGCCTTGTATTTCTCGTTGGCCTCAAGTACCACCAGTTTAACGTAATGATGTTTTATCTTTTCCAAGTTCAGGCCTGGTAGTTTCTAGAAGGCCGTACCTGTGCCTATTCATTAACAAGATCTTGAACAGAACCTAGGATCTACCTAGTTAACCATATGAGAAACACAGAGTGCTCTTATAATGATTTCAATTGTGGTTTACAGGTAGACAATAGCGATTGATATTTTAACCACCAGATGTCAGACACGTCTACACTACCCTATCATGGGACAACCCTGATTTGCTTAAAAATGAGACATTCCTTTGCAGTTTCACTGTTGGCATTCTTCCCAGCAATACATAATGGCGAGTATGCTATTATGAGATGATGCTTGCGTCAGTGCTGTAAGAATGTCTCAGCTTTCAGACTTCCAAGGAGGTACAATTGTTGGATGCCATCTCGCAGGCAAACTGTTAGAGTGAAGTCAACCCTCCTAAACATCCCGAAATCGACCTTTCATAAGAGAAAAGCACCACAAGTGTTCCGCCTAGGACTGGAAGACCCAAGATCATGTCGGGCAGAGACCAAAGGGCTCTTCGTAAATTGGTCACTGCAAACCATCACACATCGCTTGATGGACTGATAAGATCGTTCATAGAGTCGACAGGAACAACTGTCAGCACCCTCAACGCAGCGAAGAGATTGCAATGGTGCAAAGAGCGAAGACATTGGACTCAGGATCAATGACAAATGGTTGAATGGACTGATGAGTCCCATTGCTACACCATCTGGCAAGCTGTGTTGTGCCCATGGTGAAGTTCGGCGGAGGATCGGCGATAGTGCGGCAGCGCTTTTCATGGTATGGGTTGGGTGCAGTCGTTATTGTGGATGGACATCAAAACGCAGAGCGTTACCAAGACATTGTGGACAACGCAGCACTCCCATCTCTCTGGCAGCACTTTGAGAGCCAGAAAAGTACCAATCAAGTTCTCGTTTGATGAAAAGGGGGTTCGAGTACTTGATTGGCCTGGCCAGAGCCCCAATCTGAACCCCATTGAACATCTGTGTTTGATAGGGTAGTGTAGTTGGCTCTCCAATGATCACCTGGAATTGTCTCAGAATTAAAACTAGTGAAAGTAACGATCGAAACGAATTCAACAATTTATTAGAACAACAACAACTGCAACAGCAGCACAACTACAACAATTTCACTTTGTCATCGACCCATTTGACTTTTCAACGATGAAATGTCTATTGACGGTGAAGGCTACGGCAGAAGCAAAAGGGTCTTAGGGCGCCATCTTCCAAGCAGTCGCCCTGGCGGCCGTAGCGGTTGATGCGTTCCACTTCCTCCTGGTGGACGACGAACGTTTCGTCCTTGCTCGCATATAGAACCGTGCCTTCGAATCTCCCCATTCCCAGAGACACATCCATAATCACCTCATAAACAACAAACTGCCGGTCGTCACTTTCATTCCGCATCGACGCATACGTCACGTTTCTCAACTGGAAACGATCACAGAGTCTGCGATACTGGGCGGTGAACCTGTTGATAGCTCTCACCAGTTTTCTGCCGATAAACTGCGCCTCTTGCCAATTCAAAGGCACTGGGTGCCCGTGCGAACAAGGACAAAATTTCGTAGGAATCAGGGCCTCGCCGCACGTCCTGTTGGAGGATACTTTGCACGTGAAAAGCCCTACGTGCGATGCGCTGCTCGTGGAGTCTTCCACCTTTAGGTCGGGCTCTGCCAAGTGAAGAACGTCCAAGAGTATCCGTGGATGTCGTACGCTGTGACGAGCCGATTGGCGTTCGTCTTCAAGGTGGACGCATACGCTGGATACTTGGAGGCTAACCATTTCGGGAACATGATGAACAAGAACGGCATCTTGGACTCCTCACGTCCCACCAACGTGGAGCGGCCTTTCCCCAAGTGGAATCCGTGGTCGCTCATGAAGAAGACGATGCTCCGATTCAAGTGATTGTCGGCGTCGAGGTGCTTCAAAAAGTCCAGCACGAGATCATCGTACAAGTGGAGCGTGCCGAGAGAGTCGTGACTCGGGGCAGTGAGGAGTGTGAAAGTAAAGACGGGCTCGCCGGCAAAGACCGTCAAAAAGTCGCGCGTCCATTTCAAAATCCTGCGCGCTTCGTTGCGGCGTCGGTCGCACGGCGACGGTATCAACTTGGCTTGTTCGTAGTAAAGATCCAGCGTGCGAAAATAGTAGTCCGTCGGCTGTGTGGCGAATCCTCTCACGGAGTAATGAAAGGTGGCGATGCGGGCTATGTCTTCGCCGAAGAGAACCCTGTAGCCCAGTTCTGCAAACTGCTTCCACACAAACGGCAAAGTGTCTACCTTGGAAGCGGATGTGAGGTTGAGGGTGTCCTGCCAGTGCTGCCAAGACTTCCCCGTCAACATGGCCCATTTTAGTGAAGCCTTGCATGTCGATCATATTGATGTGACGCCTCATGTAAGAATCGGTCTTCTTCATTTGCCTCAGGTAGTGATTCCTCGACACGGAGTCGCTCAATTTGTCCTTAACGCCCGGCGTCTCGGCTTCCTTCCGCTTCCGGCAACGCTCCTCCACGTTCTTCTTGCGCTGTACAAAGGCCACGACGTTGTCGAATACGAGCCGACCTTCTGCCGTGCACATGACTCTCACGAACTCGTCTTCCACCGGTGTAGCCTCGTCTTTCAGGAACGTCACGTTTGCACTCAGCTTAGGGTCGAAGTCGTTGTCGCCGCGTAAAACGGCGCTGTAGCCACACGTCCAGTTCTCTCCAAAAGTGGACAACGCTTTCGTGTCCATGTGCAGGGTCGGGATCAGCGGATCGCTTCCCGCAACCACCAAAGCCTTCGCTTCACCTTTAATACACGTGTCATTCTTCCTCATGTAGAAGATGCTATGCGGGTCTACTTCGACCTCCACGACATGGCAACCCTCCGTGTCGACGAGCACTCTTGCCCACCGGACCTGGCGCGTGGCGTCCCGACTCCAGAAGGCAAAGTGCAAGGTCGCCACGACCGTCACCACTATCACCAATGTCATCCGCCCCTTCGTCACGCATCCTAAAAAGGGAGACAAAACTCATTACCAAAACGAACTTAAGTGTATTTTGGGGAATTTAAATGAACATAAGAATGGGGTAATGTGTTCGTTAGCTGCATCGTATGGGGCATGGAAGCCGAAGGCCTGTTTGATCTTCTTTGCTGTCTGCAGCTAACAAGTTAAAACAGTCTCCAATTCGGAAACAAGAATTGGACAATCGAGCTTTGGAAAAAAAGTCACGTGGTCCAAAGAATCACGTTTCCAGATGCATCATACAGATGGCAGAGTGAGAATTTGGAAGCAGCATGAAAGCATGGACCCCACATGCACGAGTACACCCCTTCAAGCTGGTTTGGAGGATGTTCTCCTGGCATGATTTGTAAAATGGCCCCACCATCTTTACTCTTTGAAACGTTATAGCTGTGCAAAAAAATGAGACAGAAATTCACTCACTTACCAAAAGTCATGGCACACCTGCCTAATAACGTGTTGGGCCCCCTCTGGCCCGGATAACGGTGGCGACCCGTCGTGGCAGAGAGTCTACCAGTCCCCGGAACCCATCCACAGACACTGCAAGCCATGCCGCCTCCACTGGAATCCACAACGATGCTGCATTTACCAGTTGTGTTGGTGACGACCTGACAGATCGTTCGATGACGTCCCACAAATGTTCAATGGGATTGCAATCTGAGGAACGTGGAGGCCAAATCTTTGTCGTGAAGTCGTAGCATGTTCCTCCAGCAACTGCTGTGTCACGAGTGGAGGCGCATTTTCTTGCTGAAAGATGGCGTCACCCACAGGTGGAGTAGGAACTAGCACGCAGAGTGGAAAACACCCCAGACAAGTATTGAGCCTTAGTGGTCCCTACCTGACGAGCGGGGTCCGTGGCTTCGTGTATTTGAAGCAGGCTAGGCGTTGCCGACGATGTGCACCTGTTAAGAGTGGCACCCGTCGTGGCCACCTGCTCGCAAAGCCTGCAGCTGCCAAGGTTCGCCGAATTGTCATTACGGACACAGTTGTGGGACGTCCCTGGTTGCACCGCACGGTGATTTTGGCCCATTGTCGCCCTGTCGAAAACCGTCAGAGATACACAACAAAATTCCAATTGCACATTTGCACATTCTTCAGCAAATTTCAAAGTCCCTCTGCAAATTATTTCATGCTCCATCCTCATCCTGTTCTGAAGAGTTCCACAATCTACCATAAAGTTACCAGTCTCCTGTGCATTGTTATAAAAAGGTATGTTGAAGCTAAAACAAAAATCAGACCAAAGCAAGATGGCACAGTACTCTAACCAGGAAATGATCAGCATGGTCCACTGCTTTGGTGAGGCGTGGCAAAATTATCATACAACAACCAGGCATCGTTGAAATTTCGTGCGGAATTATGCCATGGTGCAAGTGGACACTATCACATTGAAGACTATCTGGATGATTGATGGAAACACTTACTTTGCAGCACATGACTGTTTGTAAGCAACAAACAGTACAAGAGCCAATTCTCCTATTGCAAAGCTTGCAATGAGGATAATGGGTGATTATTAGTGATGTCAAGATCCGGATATCCGGATCTTTTTTTCGGACCTAGGTCCGAGATCCGAGAACCGGATGTTGGTCAGAAATCCGAGATCCGGAACTTGGATCCGAGATCTCTGATCCGGATCTTGGATGCGAGATCTGAAATCCGGATCTTGGATGCGAGATCTGAAAATCGGATCCTAGACAGGAAAGTGTGTATATGCAACCTTTTTCTGAAAGCAGTTTATAAAAGCTTTTATTAAGAGATAGCCTAGTCCTCTTAAGTCCTAATTAGTCTTAATACTCATCCAGCGAAAGGATCCGAAATCCGGATCCGATATCCGAGATCCGAATTCCGGATCTGATATCCGAAATCTGGATCCAATATCAGAGATCCGGATACGGACCCGGATCCGGATATTTCTAGATCCGAATCCGGATATTATCAGATCCGAATCACAGATCCGGATCCAACGGACATCACTAGTGATTATGGTGAACTTTTTGTTGTTGTTGTTGTTTGGAATTTGCTGTTGAATGTGCAAATGTGCAATTGGAATTTTGTTGTGTATCTCTTGTGACGCTTTTCGAGATAGAATTTAGATGTGTCTTAATTTGCATATTTGAGATGATGAGAAGTTGGTCCATCATATAGAGCACCCTCAAGTTCCTATTCATTCCCTGTATTGGAATTTGCGTAACTACATTGCTATCCAAGATAGGAAGATGCCCAACGACTTTTGACTCACCCGGTATAGGAGGCCTGTGAGAAAAGTATCTGACCTTATTTTTTTTGCGAAAACCTGATGGATTTGGATCGCGCGCGCTTGCATGAGCCGACCTTCAACCTTTGTGCGTATGCTTGAATTTTTTCCCGCCTCTCAATAGCGTCAGTTGCTGGCAATCAGCATTAGAGGGAGGTAGTGTGTTATGCTCTCGTCGGTTTTTGATTTGAAGGAAAATGACGGAACGACTGGAGCAGCGTTACTGCATCAAATGTTGCCAGAAACTGGGCGAGAGCCAGGTGGAAACCATCCGGAAGATTCAGTGACGATGCTATGGGCATCACACAGATTAAGGACTGGTACTACCGGTCGGCCAGAGGCATGCTTGCCAAAGTGAACGCTGTGGTGATGCGGGACCGTCGTGCGACTATCCGAGAAGTTGCGGAAGAGGTGGGCATCAGTACGTTTTCGGCACATTCCATTCTGACCGAAGATTTGGCCATGAAGAGAGCAAAAGCAACTTCGTGTTGACGTCTCACAGGACATGCTGGCCTTCGCAAACAGTGACCCCGACTTCATGAACACCATAATCACTGGTGACGAGTCCTGGGTGTTTGAGAGTCGGGAAGAAATTCACGCATACGCACAAAGGTTCAAGGTCGGCTCATGCAAGCGCGCGTGATCCAAATCCATCAGGTTTTCGCAAAAAAAAATAAGGTCGGATACTTTTCTCACAGGGCCTCGTATACGACAGTAGTGCTGGGTAGTCTATCCTCTCACTTCAGGGGCCGCTTCATGAAAATGTTAATTGGGAAATTTTAATTTGTTAACCCAATTACGCCAAAATTGGTAAAAATGAAAAGTGAGACTTCATACCTTAAACTTATATTCTGTAGCACGTAAAAACAACAAAATAAACCATTAAGAAATGACATAACCGAAAGGCTAAACGAAACGCCAGCACATAAATTATTTGAGACTTTATTCCAAAATTTTTGAATTGCTTTTGAAAAACCTTAAAACAGGTTCCATTGATTCAAATTCCATAACCTATAAATTTTTTAACTATTGTTATATACTCATATGTTTGGACCAACCAGCAATGTCAAGAACAACTGAATTTACACCTCCAACTCTAAGTAAATATGAAACAATATTCAGGGAAGAAACAAATTTATTTCTGCGTTGTTGGTTTCTTATTACCTAAAATCAAAATAAGACTGGCCAAAAGTTTGGACCACATTTGGATAACATAAAGAGAACTAAGAGATCACATCATTAACTAAGGAATTAGTTTGATATTTGAGTCACTTTGACTCTACAATATCTGACAAACGACCGGAAATAGAATTAAATAAGCTTTTACTAACATTTGGCTTAACAGCTTTCTGAATGGCTGCTATCTGTTGTTCTCCAGATTTGTACTAAATGTTTTGGTAATTTTTTTGTTCCGTGAGATGCCACACATTCTCAATAATATTGAGATCTCGATTTCGAGCAGTCCAAGCAAAAGTGGAAATGTTGTTGCTCTCAAAACAGGCTTCCACAGCTCGTGCAGTATAGATTGCAGGACTGTCCTGCTGTTAAATCCATGGCTTTTGCCTAACCTAACCTGACTTTGAACAAAGGAATGAACACATTGTGAAGATCATTTTTATATCGAGCTGTTGTGCAATGTCCATCCAGAATGGGAATCTTCGACTTTCCGTTGCTTCCAATGGCACCCAGAATCATCACTCCACTATTACCCATTTGCCGCTTAATTCGCGGTGCAACAAGTGGTTCTTTATCACGATGCTCTTTATAAGAAGCTCTATTATCAGGATCATCCGAACTGATTCGTTTTTCATCAGAAAACACAGCCAATTGGAAGTCTGTTTTCACGCAGATGTGTCTTCGCAAACACTAGTCTCTCCTGCCTGTGTTTCTGTGTTAGTGGCAACTTTTTGGGTAAAATTTCATAGGCAAAGTTCTGAGTACGTAGATCGCTGCTAAATGTTCTTCTTGAGGCAGCAACTTGCAGATTATGTTTGATTTGTGTGGTGTTGACTACATGCCCAGAAGTAATATTATGTCTAACATGTCTCTTAATTCTTGATTTGTCTCTTCGCGTCAATGCACAAGGTCGTCCGATTTCCGTCCTATTTTCCAATTAACATTTTAAACAATTCTGATAAAGATTTGTAGCTCACACGAGAGATTTCAGCAACTTTTTTGAAGTTTGTAAATTGCTTGTTTAAATTTCTAATTCGCTCTCGTTGGCCTTCAGTTAACATTGTACAATACATAAGACGGTTTTAGTGCTCAACACACAACACGATGACTTGTAATATGCATCGTTGGTCCAACTTTTGACCAGTTTTATTTTGATTTAAGGTAATAAACAAGCAACGACGTTGAAATAAATTTGTTTCTTTCCTGAATATTGTTTCATATTTACTTAGAGTTGTAGGTGTAAAATATTTTTAGTATATATTCATTTTATCTTGATTTTATTGGTTGGTCCAAACTTTTGGCCACCAGTGTATGTTGTTACTTCTTGTTTGATAACTTACATGCCCTATCTTAGCATCGAAAATTAACAGTTTTACTATAGCGGTCACATTAGCACAGGTACCCCTGAATATACATCGACAATCTTCGAACTTTCAATTACTATATCAGTAATCTTCGAAATTCCAAGTGTTCCAAACTTTTGGCCACTACTGTATGAAGTCTCAATTTCCATTTTTACCAATTTCGGCGTAAATGGGTTAACAAAATAAAATTTCCCAATTAGCATTTCATGAAGCAGCCCTGAAGCGAGAGGACAGGCTACCCAGCACTACTGCCCTGTTTATTTTTGCAACACCCTGTACATCAATTTGGGACACTCTGTAGTAAGGGTATCGTCTTCTATGGTAGCGGTTGGTGGGAAATTCTTGGTATCTTCGCACAACACTGCGAGCGCTGAGGTGAAATGGTGACCAACACTGCAAGCGCTCACGCGCGACACGTTCCTGGATACAATACCGCTTATATTTGCATTGACGGCTTGTATGGGAGAAGAAACCCTTACTATTTATCCCTTTGACATAAACTCGAATTTCAATCCCAGTACTACTAAAGTTATTGATTTGAGTCCATTAGCAAAAAGGCCCTATTGAAGACCTTAGATGTCGTCGGCATCCATTCCTTACCTTTCAGTGTTTTCTTCATCCTCAAAAGGCCACTAATTCTATTCCAAGAGCTGCATATTCATTCGATAAGAAGAAATACAAACAAAGGCGACAACCGTCTCTTTCTTTCCCATTGTTACACGCCGTCCGCATTCTTCGTTTGTTGCACCAAGACCTCCTAGAAAGAAAGCCAAACGACTGAAACGTCATACATCACCATAAGTCGGTCTATAGATATTCATGGTCATCGAGCTCCATTGTTAAAATGAAGCTAAAGTTTCTAGCTCCCGGTAGGGCGGGAACTCTATTGAAAATTGGCGCTGCATGTACATTCGGCCCAAAAACGCCTGCAGCGCCGCCCTATCGACAGACAGAAAATTTACTTTCATTTTCAGTTTCAATGAAAAACCTCTATTGCAGGTCACGGTCGGCCCTGACGCGATCTGTTTTCTTTAGCTTCTCGAAACAATGGAAAATAGCCGAAGCTCGATGACCATGAATATCTATAGACCGTGGTAGCAATACGATTAACAATGGTCGAAATATGA
This sequence comes from Rhysida immarginata, assembly GCA_023313115.1. Lineage (NCBI taxonomy): Eukaryota > Metazoa > Arthropoda > Chilopoda > Scolopendromorpha > Scolopendridae > Rhysida > Rhysida immarginata. Next base: position 15,390 of record JAHWFO010032021.1, read on the forward strand.
TTACCAATGTATGACGTTTCAGTTGTTTGGCTTTCTTTCTACGAGGGTGTTGGTTGTACCACGGCCTCCTAAAAACTACCAGGCCTGAACATGACGTCAATACTGTATTGTTGAAGCACTAACTTCTGTAATAGCACCACCAGTTTGACGTTACAATGTTTTGTCTTTTCAATGTTCAGGCCTGGTAGTTTCTAGAAGGCAGTGGTTTTACCCTAGCTTACAATGATAAGAGAATGATAATGTATTCTTGCATTATCAGATGAATCGACATTTCCGTGCAGATAGATAGGAGAATCAGGATATGGATATGAATATGGATATGGGCGAAAACAGCATTGAAGAACCGCGCAGGCATTATAATGGTGCGGGGAACGTTTTCGTCACGCGCGTTAGGTCTTCTTTGTACCTAAAGAATGAACTCTCAATGACATAATACATATCGACATTGTTGTCGGTCCGGTCTTTACACAATCTAAATAATAAGCAGTCGCACCACTCCTATCGCTTCCATTGTTGTAAACTTTACAATGGCACAGCCTCTGCACCACTAATAATGTACACCAAGGTAATCGAAGCGTTCAGGCATTTTTTTTTTTTTAAGGTGAGAATCATTTAAAACTATTTTAACATTTACATGAGATATTAGAGAGTTAGTTTTTTTTTCGTTACGAGAGATTTTTCGTACGAAAACGAAAAAATTTGACGTCACTTCCGATTCTCGTACGTTACGAAAAAAAATCACGAAACAATTTTTCGATCTCGTTGGCAAATGTTGTTTGCGTAACGAGATCCTTGTTCATGCGCAGTTTGTGCATAGCGAGAACATCCGGCTAAAAATCCTCCATCTTAGTTCTCTCGCTTAGTCGAGTGCCTTGATCTCCACCAAAATGAGTCAGTTAGCAACCAGTTATCACCCTCAATGATCTACGAGGGTGGGCTGAAAAGTAATGCCTCCATGACTGTAACTTTTTTGTATCTTATACTCACATCTATGTAATGCAGTATTCACTTTTCAACATAGCCCCCATCCCTTTCCACGCATTGTACCAACGGGTGACTAGTCGGGTGAACCCGTCGGAGAGAAATTCCAGGGTTGTTGTCGACACCAAGACCGAACGGCAGATTTCACCTCGTCGTCAGAATGCAACTTAAGGTGCTCTTTCCTCTTTGGGAAGCGGTGAAAGTCGCAAGGTGCAAAGTCTTTCATTTTTGAACTGCAATTTTTCATATCTTTGAACTGTAGGCGCTGCAACCCCCTCTGATGTGTGGCGTTATCGTGCTGCAGAAGAGGATCCAAAGCTGCCATTCAATCCTCGTGTCGACGACAACCCAGGAATTCCTCTCCGACGGGTTCACCCGACTAGTCGCGCGTTGGTACAATGCGTGGAAAGGGATGGGGACTATGTCGAAAAGTGAATAGTGCATTACATAAAGGACAAATGCGAGTATCAGACACAAAAAAGAATTTTGAAAATCGGTTAAAAAATAAAAAAGTTACAACCATGGAGGCATTACTTTTCAGCCCACCCTCGTATTTATGGAAAATGGAATCCCTCTGAGTAGTTTTTACTTCACCTAGAGTAATACAGTTGAATTTAGTGTACTTGCTTTATTTACTACGAACGGTAAAAAGTATTCCCTTTCTGACAATAGATGGCGCCACTTGTATGCTAGCATTATATCTCGTTGCTTGTTTCGATTCGAATTCGATACGAAAAAAACACACACAAGATTGCAGATTTGCCGTTAAGGAGAAATTTTTGCACGATCACACTGCTTGAATATCTCGTAACTGAATTCTCGTAACGAAAAAAAAACTAACTCTCTATTAATCTCCTAATTTATTTAATCTAAAACCCAATATAAGAAAATTAAAAAAAGAAAGCTTTTAATCAACGATGATCATCACATGTGGACCCCGGGATTTTGGGACCCCCATCCTCATTTGTTGTAAACGCGCATTAACATTCAAAATTAAATTTAAAGATCTTTTCAGTCATTTTATACTACTTGTTAGATATACCAAAAACAAGATCTTAGTTTTTAGATTATTATTATTTCAATTTATTTTGACCTTATTATTTATTATTAGGACCACCTGACATGTTTATGCAAATGCGCGCACGGACGTCGCCACAATGTTGCTAGCGGGCCGGACCAATATAACAAGAGAAGCCGAGTGTCGTCGACAACAGTAGACATGTTCCATTCTTCAACTACGGGTAAACGACGCCATTTAACAGCTTTCGAACGCGGGATGATTGTAGGTGCTCGGAGCTATGGAGCGAGTATCAGCGAAACAGCAGCATTCGTGGGGTGCTCGAGAGCAGCAAAACACCGAGAGAGATGTATTTAAAGACTGGACGGTTAGCCGGAAGACGGGGATGGTTGATGATCGGACAGAACGGAGACTGTCACGACTGGTAAAGGATAACAGAAGGGCAACTGTGCGTCAAATCACTGCTCGCCTTAATCAGGGGTCCTCCAAAACGGTCTCTGAATGCACTGTCCGTAAACCTTTGCTGTCTGCAGCCAACAAGCGGAAACGAATCCAATTCGCTCAGGAGCACAAGGACTGGGCTATCGAGCAGTGGAAACAAATCGTGTGGTCTGACGAGTCATGATTCCATTTACATCATGTAGACGGCCGTGAGAATCTGGTGGAAACAGCACGAAAGCATGGACCTCGCATGCAGGAGGACGGGCAGTGTTATGATCTGGGGAAAGTCTTCCTGGCATGCATTAGGTCCGTTGATACGTGTTGAACAATCTCTGGATGGCACAGCATACCTCCGTATTGTCGCCGATCATGTCCCCCTTGTCATGTTGATGTCGTACCCTAATGGAGATGGCCACTTCCAGCAAGACAATGCGCCATGCCACAGAGCTCGTATTAGCACGTCCAATCTAGCACAACTAGACCTCCCACCACCTTCCAACATCTCGTGGAATCAATGCCACGAATAATCACCGCAGTATTAAAGGCTAAAGGTGACTCAACGAGATACTGACAGGGTGGTCATAATAATATGCTCACTCAGTGTATAATGTTTACAGTGAGATAATTAACTATAGTGTTTAATTCATTTAATCACGTATTTTGTTTTATAAAAGTTTAATGAAAGGTTTAGTAAAGGTTTAGAATAAAGTTAAAAATGTTTAAATTACACAGGGTATTCTTCTAGGTTTACTAGGTATTGTACGAGCAGATCTTGAGTCCGTCAATATGTATAACCCACTTTGCTGGATTTGTCGGGTAATGTTTGGTGGCACGATCCTTTCATCCGTTTGAGTCTCCTTTTGCGATCAGACTTGTAGTTAGAGTTAGGTGCCAGATAGGAAGGCGTTGAGAGGTAGAAGAACTCAAGACTGTCGACGAGGACAGATAAAAGGTGTTAACAGAGGTACTTGTTAAACATAGCCTGTCATAGACTACTGACAGAGGAGCAGTTAGTATCGAGCAGGAGGCTCAAGAGCTTTTTAATAGAACTAATATTCAACAGTTAACTTTATTCTCATTACTGAGGAGAAAGCCCTCTTTAATGGAGATAGAGGAAGGAATCGTGTATTTTCATTATTGAAGGAACAGTCATCAGAACGGAGGCGAACACGAGAAACAGGCTCAGCCACGGTTGGGTAAAGCGTGGTTCCCACTGGCAGAAAACAAGAGAGCAGAAACC
>JAHWFO010032024.1:0-18996 GCA_023313115.1 Rhysida immarginata
ATCAAGAAGATATTTTTGATTCTGCAATTTAATTTTGTAAATATTGCTTATTTAATCAATAAATTTACCTATGATATGTCTACGGGGCTGTCATTTATTGTAACTCTTGTTTTAGCTTCCACTGCCACAATAAATCTGCCCCTTCCGCTCGCGCCGGCCGATCGCAGTAACACCTGCGATAAAGGCTTATGGTCAACCCGTGTTACCTCGGTCGACCCTCTCTTTCCATTGCGCCTATGTATAGAGGAGCGTCTGACCCCCTCCTCTGGGGTTTTCCTACTAGCGTTTTTCGAGGCGCTAACTTGCAAATTACCAACTTTATTGGTGTCGCGAACTTTTCGCTCTATTGCTACTTTTTTATATTTGGAAGGACGCGCCCTTCGCTTGTCCGGCTTGACTCGCAGAAACACTTCACCCCGACCAACCTGAGTCTGTTCGACATTACTGGTTGCCTGTTCTCCCTGCTCGCTCCTAGACGTAGAAAGATTACTCTTATTAAAATAAAGTCTGTTATTCTGAGCCTGCTTATATTTATACTGAAAGCGATCTCTTTGATAGCTTTCTTGTTTGGACATCACTCTAATATCGTACTTATTTCGAGCTCTATCTCTCACCCTCGTATTATTCGGTTGGCTTTGCGTCCGAAGCCTTCGCTGTCGGTCCAAAACACCAACTATACGAGCTTTCCTCTTATCTTGGCACTTAGCTAAAGGTACAGCTGATTCCTGCTGCTTTGAACGATTGTCTTGTCGCTTGCGCCCTATCTTTCTATCCCCGGCCCCACCAGTGTATATAGCCGTTACGGGCATAGGGTCAGCTATACGACGGTGCCACCTCCTGCCCTTTGGCGAAGTGACTGCTTTGGCACACGTACTTATCTCAACCTTACTCACGCTGTGCCCTCTTCGGTCCTCTCGTTGGTTTATCCTCACTGTGGATCGACGCGCACCTTGCCAACTATCGGACTCTTTAATCAGACCCCCTTGCGAAGTACGCCTAGCATTCATATTGCATGCATTTTTATTTGAGAGCTCCCTACCCCAGGTGAACTTCATCAAATGTTCGATTTTGTCAAGAGTCTGATGTATACGATTAAGCGTTTCCGATACCTCTTCGGAAACCTTATCTCGGTAACCTGTTTGACAACCTATCTCCTTCGATAGCCTGTTACTTATCTCTTGCGCTTTATTTAAGCTGCTCCTCGAATTATTGAGACTGTCACTACTGTAATACGCCTCCTCCGAATTGTTGGACGTACTACTTTTGACACTATTTCCATCTTCAGGCATCATTGTTAATTCATGTGTACCGTGAATTATGGAAGGCGGATTCTTGCCACTACCTTCCAACCCATGCAGGCCTCCTGCATTAGCACCTTTAATTATTTCGCTTTCATTACAACTGGTAATATGCTGTGCGACCTGTATTAATAGGGGTTCCCTGTTTAATTTACCAACCCCTTGAGACGCGGAATTCGACTCGTTATTAAACGTAGTAAACTGCGTAGTGGCAGGTTTTAGTTGCAATAACTGGGGTCCCTTAAAACCTTCTTGGTTTTGGGCCATAGAACCTCGCAATGTGCCTTTTTGCAAATATGATTACTTTCACTTAACTGCCTACTTAACACTTCGGTAGAAGTAGGACGCTCCTTGCTTATAGCTTTGCGTTTTAATATATAGGATTATATATTTTATTAGTACAGAATATTAAATGATTTGAACAAAAGAGGATTTTTGTAAAAGTAACGGTGATTTGAATTAGGGTATATTTGATTAAAAACTAAAATAGAGAATAAAGCATGACATGACAATTAACATGAAAAGTTTTTTAAACCCTCAAATAAACAGATCAATTTCACATTTGCATGAAAAAACTTTAATCTCTTTATGGTGTTCTTTACATACACTGTTTAAAACTTAAACGAAATCAAAAACGCGATAATGAACCAAAAATAAATGTCTATCCATATCGGATTCGAACTCTGCTATTCGAGGCAGTAAGCAGAGACTTTAACGATGCTGTTGTCAGCCGCTATCGCTTATTATTGTCAGGAGGGAGCAGGCGACGAGCACATCCAAAGCGTATACCTGCTACCCTATTTTCATTCAGAAGGGACAGGTCCATTCTAATCTGCCTTGACTCCCAGTACAAGTACCTGATTTTGCAACCGATCAACATCCAGAAAGCTCAGCCCCTACAGAGCAGGTAAAAACCTTTTGCACCCGACTGTACCTGGTCTTCTATTCAGAACGTCCTTGCCTGCGGAGTAATTTTCTTTCCATGTTTGTTTTTCAACCTTTTCGCCTCAGTGGCCAGGAAAAAATTTAACACATTAATAATCAAGAAACATCCAACTTATACGTTTAACACTTTAACAGGTTAAAAAGCAATCATCATAACTCTTCCGAAGGTAACGATTCTTTTATCCAACGGTTCCTGGTGGCCAATGATTTCATATGGGACCCAACTCTTCTATCTTAGTTTACTAGAGTTCTCTCTCACATCAAAAGGTAAGTTATAAATTATTTTCTTTTTTTTTAGGTTCAGGTTAAGGACTGATTTTACTTTTCTATTTCTCAAGGGGTCTGACAATACCTTGAATCTTTGACAAAGGTAAAATGAATCTCTGCGGATCTCACCGAATGTGTTCTGAATCCCATGTTTTTGAATCCTGAATCTAACTTCAGGAACCCGATATCTCGACCCAGATTATACATAAAGCTTTATCTTGCATCTTTGGGTTACCAACGCTTATGAGACACAGACGATCTTTTGTAGTCCACGAAGGCACATTAATCATTTCTTGAAACCAGGCTTTTTTTTTCCGAATCTTCTCGTTGGGTCTTGAAGAACTCACACTGCTCCATAGTTTATGTCCACCTTAAGAAAGAGCTGTTGGACGAGTCCTAATCGAATTCCTCATATAGAGAAAACAGAAAAAAAAGTAGCTTGGAAAAACTAAGATATTTATGGCCAAAATGTATTCCCTACATTAGCAGATTGGGCAGCAGTACTCCTATCAATTTCATATTTTTCGTATTTCAACGCGGAGTCGGTTGGTCGCCGAAGAGAGATTCCACTGCATCGTTTAGGCTTCAAAAATCGCTGTCCCGTCCGGAGGACTGAGTTCGATTTCTTCAACTCGAAGAAGGATTCAAACATCGGATAAAAGTTACGATTAAATTCTCGTAAATCAATTTTATTAACCCTTTTACGTCAATTTTTATCTTTTTAGCCGTTACACAGGATTCCCGAAGTCAGCGGGAGAAGCAAGGCTTAATTCCATTTTTTTTTCAATTCTCGCTTCAACCCAGAACTTAACGTCTGCCTCGGCGTTAAATTAGACCACCATGCAACTTATAGTGGAATCCGTCGCCTCCTCCTTCTCACCAGAGCATCCACAGATTAGCAAGGTCAGTCTCTGTTATTATTTACTGGGTCGGGACACATTATTATGACCACCTGCTAGTATCCAGAATATCCACCTTTGGCGGCAAGCATAGCAGCTAGTCGACGTGGCAGAGAGTCATTAAGTCCTCGGAAGGTAGTTGCAGGTATCTGGAACCATTCAGTGATCAGTGCATCCCGTAATTCCATCACCGGAAGTGGTGGAGTATCCAGCTTGCGGACACGGCGATCGAGATGGTCCCACAAATGTTCAATGGAGTTGAGGTCCGCGGAGTTTGGTGGTAGTAGTTTGAATTCATCCTCATGCTTCTCGAACCTGTCGTGGACAATTTTGGCAGTATGGTAGGGAACACTGTCCTGTTGAAAGATGCCATCACCCTGAGGGAACACTGTCGACATGAAGGAACACTAACCGACTCTCGCCTCTAGAATCGATGGCCCGTGGGGCCCCACAGTTACCTCTTCGGTTGTTTGTCCAGTCACGGTATACCTTCACAACGGCAGCCCTAGAGCAGTTCACAAAGCTGGCCGTTTCTGAAATGCTGCCCCCCTTGGCCTGATAGCCAATGATCCGACAGGTGTTAACTCTGGTGATCTCTGCCCATGACGGCGACAGTTGCGGTGTTAACTGATTCTAATACACATCTGCTCTTGTCAGTTTTTAATGATATGCAATGATTTTTCATCTGCATACCATGGGACGTTCCAACATGTTCGAGGAAAGATTGTCATATTAATGTGTCCCGACCCTGTATATGCTAGTTGTGCCCGCAGCTTCGCTCACGTAGAACTCAGTGCGGAGAAAGTCAGCGCAAAAAAATTGTTCAAAAACTGCAGCCAAAGGACAAAAACTAAACAACAACAACCATTACACAAACGAAAATTTGAACTCCATAATTTGCCATCTTCAAAGAGTATCATAATCGGAGATAGGGTTTCCTCTTTAGTCAAACAAATTTTCTCCATCTAATCTAATAGTTTTTTCGAGATTAACATTTTCCTTGAAATTTAATTTTTCTTTTAAATTAAACATTTCTTATTGTGCAAATGGACTTTTTTCAAAATTATGATGTCTTCTTACAAAGGCTGGCATTCTCTCTGAAATTTTGAGTTGTTTCTGAAATCGAAACCTTTAAAGGGACTTGCTATTTCCGCAGTTACGGCTGCAACACCGGAGAATGACTGTTTGAAACTGGAATCCAAAGAAATAAGACCAATACGGGAGTCTCCAGCCCAACACTGGACAGGTGGCAACACTTGTCCCAGAATTCTTTTATGTAGCATTTTTGGAGTCCTGAGAAGGATTTCACCTCTTTCTGGAAAGCATATTTTTTAGAAGGCATATCTCTTACTTGGCGACATCTGTTGACAAGTTTAACTACTGCTGCGCGTATTTAAAAAACTCGCTCGACATCTGTTGTTAAGTTTAACTACCATTCTACCACGCGGTTTTGGAATTTTCCCATGGGAATGAGACATTTTCACGCAAAAAAGTACTCTAGTGAAGACCCAGACTATAACCACACAATGTTTCATCAAAATCCGTTCAGTAGTTTTTGCGTAATGCCCTGAACAACCACGGACACGCAACAGTTTTATTATATGTATAGATTCTTTATATTATAAGTACTCTGTTAACCTTTATGCTGGGTGCCCACTTAGCGCGACGATCGCGCGATTCTATCGCTTTGAGTCATATGCGCATGCGCATGCGCAACAAACGCCAGGCGATCTATTCGCTTCTCGGTGCCCACTTGGCGCGACGGCCGCGTGACTGAATGCGCATGCGCTATCTACGTGATCATTTCGCTTCCCACTTCAAGATTTCGTGCTTCCAAAATCGACATGGACGAGAATGAGTTATTTATTTTTGGAATGCTTAGCTATTTGCATATATCTTCAATCAAATTTTTCGTAGCGATATCCGACCATCTCGAAATAGGTGCTGCCATGATTGCATGTGCCACGTGATTCGAAACTGTTTTCTGATTGGGTGCGATGAAGTCGCGCGATCAAAAAGCTCTGGCATGCAGAGCTTTTCAATCGCCTTAGATGAGCTACAGAATCGCCCTCGAGACGTCACTCTGCGCATGCGTCCTTCACAAAGCGATAGAATCGCGCGATCGTCGCGCTAAGTGGGCACCCAGCATTAGACTTGATAAAAATTGTTCAATCTATTTGTGTTAATCTGCCTACAGAACTGCAATCTTTCTGTCGAGATCCTGAGGTTATCCTGACGTTATATAGATTACTTGGCGCGGTTGAAGGATACAGATCACATATACAAAAGGCGCATATTCTCTCTTGGAGTGTCTCTGTTTTCTCTTAATTCGCTCACACATGACCACATCATTTGTGAGTGACTCCGAGTCAGGGGCGGCACGAGGCAGTAAGCAATATAAGCGTCGCATGGGGGGGGGCATCTTAGAATGGGGCGCCAACCAAGGTTGAAAGGGCGCACATTTTAGAGGTTTGCATAGGTTTGCATGGGAGCGCCGAAGAAGCTAGCGCCGCCCCTGCTACGAGTGATTAAGAGAACGCAACTACTATTGTTTGGAATACATTCCAGTGAAAAGCAAACGGTCCATATTTGCTAAAGTTAACTTTATAACCATAATATAACGTGATTTGTATTCTATACACGAAAGTAGGACTGGGTGTATCCGATTTCTAATCTTAGACATTGTACCAAAGTAAAATTCACAATGTCTGAAAATGAATTTGTAATTTATTTGGGAAGAGTGAAATAATTGATTTGTCTCATTCACAATATACTCGTATATGTCGGGGGCAACGTTCGTTGTAGAGATTATAATGAATAATTTGAATATTAATGAGGAGAGCAATATAACACTCAACATATACTTTATTAAAAGAACTTCAAACGCCAAAATAGGTACAGCAAAAATGAAACAAATTTTTAGAGTTGAAATTAATCACTCAATTAAAAAAATGAAGTTTATAAATGGTGAACAACTTTAATAAATATATTTTAATATGTCACTTCACCTGCAACTATCCAATAATAGTAGTTCTACAGTAATAAAGGTCTATATCTTATGCTTTTAATTAAAATTATTACCAAATATAACACTGTCTAACCGGATTGTTCTGAAGTACATTATCAATTAATTATGGTTTGGTTTGGTTTGGTTTGTTTGGTATCAACGTCCTTTTCAACTGCTATGGCCATTTCAGGACGGCGTTATAGGGGCCGCAAATTTTGCCTCGCAAGGGTTCTTTAACGTGCAGCCGGCAAACGACTACACGGGACCAACGGCTTTACTTCCCTTCCGAAGGAAGTGCGTGATCTCAGGATTTCCCCCTGAAAAATCCTCGTCGTCCTCGGCCAGGATCGAACCCGCGTACTCGGGCATCAGAGGCGATCACGCAACCCCTGAGCCACCGAGGCCGATCAATTAATTATGTAAATGCAATAAAAATTAACTGATAATTACATGCTAGCCAATATTCATTTTTATTTCATTATAAATGCTATTGCTTTAATGTATTGAATTCCAAATTTTTTAAAATTAATTTCTTTAAAGCCGAGACGGAATGGTATGAACATTTATTATATACATTAATATTTAATTTTTTTATAATGCACAGGGAATATGAATGTTCACAAAATTGTAAACTTTTTAGAAATGATAAAATTTTATTTTATTTGAAAGGACGAAATTTGCTTGCCATTTACACAGAAATCATTGTCATTTGCGTTTCATCAATATCCTGGCTTTCACTATTATTCTCAGTAGGTTGTTTTATCCTGTTTTTGCCAGAGATCTTCAAAAATAGATTCCAGGCCGGTGCTTGAAACTGACAAGAGTTTATTGATTTCTAAACAAACAATGAATTATTTAAGACAATAATGAAGACTACTTTGAAATTTAAATTGCTAAAGCTGAAAATTTAACTTAGATTAATCTACCATTGAAATAAGGAACAGAAAATAATATCAAGAGCAAATGTGCCCGCAGTTTCACAAGAAATAAGTCATTACGATATAAAGGAAAACATTTGTTTTTTGACAATGCTTGTTAACAGTGTTGCGTGGTATAAATGAACGTACAACGCAATTGCCTAGACCTAAAAGAAAACTGTATGCAGGTTTGTGTGAGAGTGATGATACAGAAAGTGACTGTGATGTACCATGCATTTATTATAGCGAGCGTTGTCGCATCTGATCGGGTGTAAAAATGAATGAATTTTACTTGTGATATATACATTAATGATTGATACATCTATAAGCATAGACAAGATAAACCCCAAGTGCAATATAGGCATTTTTTCTTCTGCATCCATTTTTTTTTTAGATTTTTATATCTGTTGGTCTTTGATATACAGGGTGTTTCTAAATTATCTTCCGGATTATACATCTTTATTACTCAAAAACTCTTACAGATTTTAGCGTGATTTTTTTATTTACAAAAAAAAAACTCAAAAAGTTTCTTAGCATTAAATAAATTTCAATGTGCTCCATTTATGGCGTGAAGGACGTAAAGCAAAACTGGATTTCTTCCCATGTTTTGGCTTACATTTTGGGGCGGATGTCAGCGATTGTTTCAATTATTCTGTTCTTGAGAGTATCAATATCATCGACGTTGTTCCTGTAAACTCTGTCTTTCACATATCCACAGAAGATAAAATCCAGAGGGTTCGCATCAGGTGACCGAGGGGGCCAAGGGATTGGCCCATCCGTTCCAATCCATCGTCCTAAAAAATTTGTATAAAGGCACTGCCTAACCTGCAGGCCCTAGTGATGAGATGCTCCAGTGTTGGGAACTCAGAGGTTTTAAATTTAAATCTGAAGGTTTTTTGGAATGGCTCAGGTTTTTCAGAGGTTTTTTTTTTCTGAAGGAAAAACACTCATCACAGACCAATGGAAGACCAGAGGCGTCATTACGTCATATCATTATTTCTGCTCCTACTTTCTTATTGTAACGGGTACATTAGCCAATCCGGTTTTGAGAAATGGCGCTGGCCTCTCACTGGTGCTTTATATGTGACAGTGGAAGTCTACTTACAGTTGTAAAGTCTTCAAAACAAGGAACTAGGTTTGTGTGTGCTAAACGATCCCCATTTATCAGCTTATACAGGGTGTAAATGGACGACGTTTCACAAATTTAAGGATATGTAGAGGATGATGTGGTGAACATTTTTTATTAATAAACCCATAGTCCCAAACGAAAAGCGACGGAGCCACAGGTTGTTTGATGTCCTGGTTTGTCAAGCATTGAACTAGGCACGTTTACTACGATGTCACCTGTCATTGCATTTTGTTAGTTTGGAACATTCCGTAAGGGTAACGGTTTTTTTTTTTGCGCTCTACGCTCTGGTTGTATGAGTTCAGGAATGGACTTTACTGTGAGGCAGGAAACAGCGTGAACTTTCGTACCCAATTACGTACAGAACTGTTACTGGACTGTACCATTTCAGATCGCCACATATTATCCACATATTAAAAAATATTCACCACATCATCCGCTACATATCCTTAAATTTGTGAAACGTCGTCCATTTCCACCCTGTATAAGCTGATAAATAGGGATCGTTTAGCACACACTAACCTAGTTCCTTGTTTTGAAGACTTTACAACTGTAAGTAGACTTCATAGCTTTTAGGTTTTTCTTCTCTCTCAATTAACTTTGTTATTCATTTCAATAGCTAAAAAGCTAGCACGTAATTATTTTTTTATTTTAAGATATTTGTGAAGATGAACTTATTTGTTGATGATTAAAAGAGTATTATATCCTAGTTTCTTCGATTTTTTTTGTTCTTTTGACATTTAATATGCGATTTATAGCTCTCATGAAGACATATTTGCAAGTAACGATTAAATTGTGACTTTTTTGAGTGTTTATAGCACTAAACTATAAGTTTTAAGATTTTAGAGGGTTTTTTTCCCGAATCTGAAGGATTTTGTGGTCTGTGATTGAGGTTTTCTGGTTTTCGACCTCCCAACACTGAGATGCTCCATCTTTTTGGTAGACTATTTTGGCTGTAGTTCTTCCACCTGTGGAATCAGGTAGTTTTCCAGCATATCTAGGTAGGTTGCAGGGGTAATAGTGTTTTCAGCGAAAAACAAGGGTCCGATTATTCGATCATGCATTAAGCCCCACCAAATATTAAACTTGGGCTGTCGCGTATATGCTCCCTTAGAACGTGGGGATTTTGTGATCCATAAATGCGGCAGTAGTGTCGGTTTACTACTCTGGAAGTATGGAATGTTGCCTCATGAGAAAACAAAATGTACTCAAGTAAGGTGGGATCATTGTCGATTTTTGGAGCATATCCTCAGCAAACTTCTTGAGCTTCGTCGGTCATCTAGCTTCAGTTAATGCATCATCTGGATTTTGTAGAGTGTAAGACGAAGGCGCTGCTTCACTATTTTATGTACGGATCCACTTGGTGAAGTGATTTACGGGGACTACGATCGAACGCCTCCCTGACCTTTTCTACTCTCTGTGGTGTCGCTGAACGTCTACCACCACCCTTTTGTGTAATAGGGAGCCTGCGTTTAAAATTTTTTCATGCTATAGCTTAATTGACTTATGATTTGGAGAATCCTTCTTCAACTTTGTTTTGAACATTCTTTGAACTGTAGTCATTGACTTACATTCCTCAAGCCATAAAACGCATTGAGGTTTTTCTTGAACACTCGCCACTGTTTACTGCTTCTCGTGAAAAATGGAACAACTCGCCAAAAATGGTACCAAGGACTAACCGCGTGTTTCATTAACAACTCACGCGAGGCTAAGAAGCCTTTTGAGTTGTGAATAAAAAAAATCACGTTAACGTCTGTACAACCTTCATAACTTTAGGATAATTCTCTAATATTCTATTTGCTTTTAGAAAATTATCCTTTTTGCTTTGATAAAGGATAGTCTCTATCCGAAACGTCAGCTTTTTATTTTGATTTTTGATTAATTATTTTTTGTTCATTTTGTATTTTATTAATAACTATTAATTATTGTATTCCAGGGTTCTTGTGTCTCGTCCTTCTCTAAATATATATATATACGTTCATTGGAAAGTTATCCAATATTTCCTGATTAACATGGTGCAGACGATGAAGAGCCATGACAATGACCTGGTGACTGGGATACTGAAAAAATCTGGATTCACTTTTACATTCTTTTTATCGTGGAATTGTTCTAACGTCACTTTCTCGTGTTTGCAAGTTGCAAATAAATTAAAAAATATGAACCAAAATTATGATAGTTACGTCTAGGTGGTAAAAGAGACAAACAAATTGGCAAAACATTTCGCGCGAATAATTACGCTCGTCATCTTGAGTGTCTAGCAAATAAATAACAACTGAAAAGTAAATTTTGACGCTACAAACTATCTATAAAATACTTAAATTTCTAATTTCATTTTACAAAATTTTTCTCCGTTTGAATATATTACATGACTTATATATATTGTGTTTATTAAGTGTTATTTTTACTATTGGTTTTACGGTTTGTTTTAAATTTTTCAAGATGAAAATCTTGCTCGTTGTGCCCAAATGACCCTTGAATAAAAATTCCTTGAAATTATATAAATTAAAAATCTTTTAACATTCCTTGAAATATTTATCTAATAAATTATATTATCTCGTATATCATTAAAAATCGCCGTGATTATATTAAAAAATTAAAGTTTATTTTGCGAGATTCAAATTTTCATGAACGGTAAAACAATAAAAAATGTTTTCCTTTCCCTCTTCGCCACTTCAATCGTTGATTTTAAAGCGGATCTAATAAAACCACAACTTTTAACTTTTAATAATGCAATTTTATTAGCAAAAATTAAGAAACATCACAATAAAACGAAAAACGGAACAAAAACTATTAACTTCTCTATATCGGTAATGCAAACGGCACACTATTTTGGGAAAACTATTGGGGGGGGGGGGTCTAGAAATTAGGCGTCGACTACTTAGGTCAGTTTGCGCCTTTTACACAAGTTATATCTGTACGCAGCTCGGGACAAACACAAACATCCATGCCCACAGCCAGGCGGACTCGAGAACTAGAAAGCCTACGCCCTAGCCCTCTCGGCTACCTGGCCGGCAGAAAACTATGGCGTCCGGAGCGTTAACCAATCAAAATCCGTTCCGAGTTGTCGCCACTCTCCTTATAGGCACTCTAACCAAACCTAAAGCACTAGATATCTAGTGCTTTAACCAAACCCAAATCACATCGCCATCTGGCGACAAAATCGTGGCCAAATCCCTATCTCATTATTCATAATTATAAAGAAAAGGATATATATGAAAGGACACAAAAACCTGGAATAAAATAAAAATTATTAATTAAAAAATAAAAAATAAATAAATAATAAGAAGAAATAAAAAATTATGGTTTGGTTTGTCTGATATTAACGTCCTTTTCAACTGCCATGGTCATTTCAGGACGGCGTTATAGGGGCCGCAAATTTTGCCTCGCAAGAAGTACTTTAAGTGTAATGTTTGTATTTTACTGGAAATGAACACAAATTAAAAACGCAAGCAAAAATTAAAAGTAAAGGAAAAAAAAAAACATTTAATTTAACAGGCAGTATTATAAGGTAAAAAGAATTCAAAATAAACAGTTGTTGTGTTAAAAATTGAAAAATTTTAAATAAATGAAAAAAAAACCGTTGACTTTAACAGGATGAATTACAAGATAAAAAGAATTTAAAAATAAACAGTTGCTGTATTAAAAATTTAAAAAATTTAAAAAAACGATAAAAGAAAACGTTGAATTTAACAGGATAAATTACAAGGTAAACAGTATTTAAATTAAATAGTTATTGTATTAAAAATAGAAAAAACTTAACCGTAAATTAACTGTTCAAGCAAACTCATTTGACACAAAACAAACTCAGTCCGACGCTCGAAACCTCTGGTGGTCCAAGGTGGAAGATGGGCACTGCAAAGAGAAAAAAGGTCTGGATGCACTCCCGACACATCAACCAGGGTATCAGGCAACTAGATGTTTAACGGGCCTGTCGGGCCATTAAAAAAAAAATTTCCGATAAATGAGTTGTAAAGTATGAAACACCGTACACAGTTCACCGTAATCGAATGCACCTTCGAAGAAATGGAACCCTACTTGTAAGAGGAATCCACACTCATTAAAATGCGTAAGCTCTTGCTGTGTGAAATTTACCCACTGCGGTATGCGAAAGACAAATTCCGCCGTGAGACACTGCTGGCCCGGTGGTAAAGGAGCTTTCATCACGGGGTGATCAACAATGCCTTCACGATAACGGTTCCGCATGATGCTGTAAAAGCAACTGCGTCGATCAGGACACCGATGACTGTGCGGGCGAGAGAGAGAGAGAGAGAGAGAGAGACAGAGAGATGGAAAAAATTAAAAAACAATGTAACAAAATGCGGAGAAATGGGCAAAAAAAATTTTCAAAAATAACAAAAACATAACTCACTGTTACCATTTTCACATGAGAGCGTCACCATCTCCCGAAGGTTGACCGTGGTGACTGCACGTGCAGTACTCACTTCAGCCATTACAGAAGAATAAGTAAAGTAAATTTAAAATAATAAGAAACCCAAAAACCTGTGGAGAGTAAAAGTTTGGTGTCGTGATGAAATTAAATGTATCAAGAAAATCATGGTGGGTATTTATTTGAAACTGAATTTTAATTATAAATAGGTGTTAACAAACATCGGCGCTGAATCAGTAGCCGTAATGGCATCCAAAAAACTCGTACCAAACGTTGGCATAATGGAAACGAAATTACACTTTTGAGACATTTTTTGCACCCGGCTTTGACAATCAATGCGGTAAAAGGGTATAAAGCAAAGGGATTAATTACTGATGAGTACAAAGAAATCACTGATGCCACTGAGACGAGTAGAAAACTGTACAAGAAAACAGTGTTCAGTGAGTATGTAGCGTTCCACTCCCTCTAATAGTTACCAACAATGACCACACTAATGCATTTCAGTACTGGGAGGTGGAGTACTAGGGGTTCGGAGCTAGAAAAGTGGGAAAACATCGACTCAACACTCAGTTCGAAACTCAAACAAGTTACTTTATTCAGAATTACTGTATTGATCTAGATACAACAATTCCACTATGATTCTCAGTTTCACTTAAAATATTTAAGGATTCAACTGGGGCCCCATGGCATATTTAATTTGACCAATTTTCACTCTTAATATTATGCTAAGCGATGCTCTAACTAATACGTGCTGGCACGTCCGTGCACTAAGTCAGTGGTATCAATGCGCACTGTCATGCTTGTGACCAGGTTAGGAATTATATCCAGGGCTGAGGAGCCCTTTTCACAGCGTTTCATCCCCGAATAAATATTCCTTGCAATCTATATATCAACCCCCCCTCGCGCGTGGCCCCCCCCCTCCCCCCCCCCACCAAGGGGGGGGGGGATTGCTGGAACCCCTCTTGGGGACAGCTACTGGCGTGGTTCTGCAGCCGTACTACCGTTGTACAGAATACTTATTCCTGCTTTCGACCACATATAGTGCCAAATGGCCAAAACAATGTTCCATAAACCCTCGCGTTAGCCATGATACTTGCACGACTCTTTGATCACAGTCTAGTGCCACGGGTGCTTTTTATCAAGAACATAGCGTTAAAACTTATTCTTTAATTCTATAGGTAAGTACAGCATTCATTAGTTTTTTTTTACAGAAGCTCAATGGCGGGAAGATTTTCTTTTAAGTGAGGCGGTGAGAATTATTTAACACACGCGTGGAAGTACAGCATGAGGCATTGCGGCTCTTTGCGGAATCCTCGACGGGAGGCTCGAAGACCCATCATTCACAGAGTTCGCTAACTCCTCGAAAAGGGGCTTTCTTCGCGTCAGAATTAAACAATAAGGTCACTCACCAAATCCTTGATACTCTTCGTCACCTTTTCAAGTCGAACTTCGATGTAAAGCATCTTGCACAAAACGAAATAAGGCACTCAGGCTGGTCGTCATTCCGTGGGTTCATTAACATTACCAGGCGAAATTCCAACTACAAAATTCATTCTTCAGCAAACTAATTAATTCCACTCAAACTTGTTTCCTTCAAAGATAGAACTAAACATCTTGCAATTACTCATCTACAAATATAACGTTACAATGACTAACATTTCTATTTTCTACATGTTCTAAAATAAACAACATGTCTGCCATAACCAAATTCAGCTCAGCTTAAGACTATGTCCGACGCGTACAAGGACAAAACCCCAACTCACAACACAACTCATCACATAACACGCAATTTTTTCATTCTCCGAAATTTTCCCAACAATTCACTTTAAAAGCCGCAACGTTCTTCTTCTAAACATAGCTCCCAACAAAACCCACTCCCAACAGCGAAAAACAACAAACACTTTTATTCTGCGATCAACAATCATATTTACCCATTACAACACACTATTAAAAGGAATTTTCTATTACATATTACTTACAAATGCAATAAACCAAAACACAAACAACCAAACACATCCAGACATCGACACACCCCCTCTCACTCGCACACGATCTTTCTTAACCACACGAATACAAAATGACTAGGTAAAACTTCTCCATACTACAAACTACGATTAATAATAGCATATACCAAAATATACAAATATATATACACTGAGTTAGCAAAACTCATGGGATAGTTACTTAATATCTGGTCGGGCCACCTCTGGCCCTGTAAAGTGCAGCAATACGGCGTGGTAGTGAGTCTGCAAGTCCCTGGTACACTTCTGGAGGCAGTTGACACCAAATAGTCTGCAGAGCCGAAGATAGTTGCTGCCCGTTCGTGGGTGGATGATCCACTGCCCGGAGCCTGACTTCAACAGCATCCCAGATATGCTCGATGGGATTCATGTCAGGGCTCCGGGATTCATGTCGTTGGACTCTCCTGCATGCTCCTCGAACCATTCGCGGACGACATTGGAGCGATGTGGTGGAGCATTGTCATTTTGAAAAACTGCTACGTCGTCAGGTTGTTGAAATGTCAAAAACGGGTGCAGATGGTCTCCGATGAGTTGACGATGCCATGGACCATTCAACGTTTGGTCCAGGATAACCAGAGAGCCCATTCCAAACCAGGAAAATGCACCCCAGACCATCACTGACGCCCCACCACCCTGCACCACCACCTGTTGGCATAAGGGATCCATCGTTTCGTGAGGTCTGCGCCATACACGGTGCCTCCCATCAGCGTGGTACAGTTGATATCGTGACTCATCTGACCATATGACGTTACGCACTGTTCCAGCCAAGATGGTTGGTGGCAAATGCACGCCGGAGTGTCCGATGACGCTGGGTAAGCATTGGCACCCGTGTAGCGCGACAGCTGCCAAACCCGAGGGCATGCAGATTGCGACGGATTGTCCACCGAGAGACGTTTCTAGTGCGGCCAGTATTGAACTGGTCTGTGATTTGCTGCACTGTTGCGCTCCTGTCTCTCTGAATCATCCGTCCCAGGTGTCGCCGGTCACGATCATTCAGGGCAGCTGGATGCCCGGTATGGTGCCTGTTGTGGACTGTGACGCCTTCATCCAGCCATTACCGATAAACCCTGGAGACAGTTGAGCAAGGAAAGCCAAATTCCTGCACCACTGCCGAAATGGAACATCCCATGCGTCGGGCACCTACTATCATACCCTGTTCAAAAGACGTCAACTCGCGAGGACGTGCCATTTCTGATTAATCACTTATCCAAGCTCTTCCCACAACGTCTAATGGTCCATTCCCAGAATCCGTTACCCCTGTGAATTCGTGAGCCATGCCCATCAATCAATGTGCTTGCTATCCCATGAGTTTTGCTAACTCAGTGTATACACAATAAAAAAAACTTAAATAAACGTTGCCCCTCGCCAGACACACATGACTACCAGCTAACCTGTTACATCACATGCACCCGACGAAAGATCTCGAACATACCTTGCCAAGGGTTACTTTCGAGTGCTACAAATACCGAACACAGAAACTCACACACAATCACACTAATTTCCAACATAAGCACACTTATATACACAAATAATACTACACCTATTCTAAATGAGTCACAACTATAACGCAAAACAAAGTTCATTTGCCTCACTACTCCAGTTTTCAAAATCCAGCTTCACCCCTATTCAAAAATGCCGGCGGGCACTTGAATTCATCCATACTACCTCCAGACTCCACCGCTTCCTCCTCCCAAGTGTCACCGCCTACCTTTTCAGCCACCTGCTGCACACAATATGAGCTAGCTACCCGCTTACCTTTTGACTTTCTACTTGCCCGCCCGGTTTTTGTAATACTAATTTTAGTGCTACCTTGAGCCTCCTTACCCTATTTACTACGACTACTCTCTTTACCCCTTCGAATCCGTTTTTTGAGGCCCTGAATCTTACCTGTCCTCACATTTTGCGAACTTCTTTCTACCACATCTGAAGCTCTATTATTCCTAGTCTGTGATTGGTCAACTGCTTGCTTCTGGATTTCGTGGAACACCTTAAAGCCTTCACGCCAGACAGGTGTTTTTTCCTCCTTCTCTTCTACCCTTACCTTACTAGTCCTGTCCTTAGGGGTCGGGGTTGCTTCATTCTCAGTTACTTCTCCAGACAATGGACCTACAGCAAGCATTCCAGGATCTGGCAGAGATTCTGCCACTAAATTTTCCGGGGGCAGGATTCCATCCACCCAAGCCCCATTAACCCCGAGTCTCCTCTCTGCAGAAACATACTCCGTAGTATTCACTGGCATCATTCTTACTCGCGTTTCAGTACACACGATTTGCGGCTCTATAGCTCCGTATGGCACTTCAGTCCGTACAGGCTGATTAAAACTACCTAAGCCCTGTGCTCCCCATTGACAAACTCCACCGTTAATATCAATTGGCTCATACCATGATTCACCAAAGGTCTGATTCTCCGTTGGGGAAGCCAACACTGGGTGAGTCCACTCTGGACTTGCCTCATTACTATTTGGCACATACACATTTTCCAGCGCACTGTTAACCCTATCATCATATGCGATGAACGGTTGCGACCAACCTCCATCTCTCAGACATTTGGCTTTCCCTACATTATACCCTCTTCCACTCCATCTGGACCACAATTGTCCCACTCGGACCCATTGTATGTCCCCATACCTCACTCTCATTACTTGAACCCACCCCAGTCTATCCTCTGAACGAACAGGCGAATGGACCTGACCAAGACACCTTACGCCCCACACCATGTACCCTACTACTACCAGAAACTCGCACCATCACCCATTCAGGGCCCGAGAGCGCATAGCATCCATTTCCCGGTACTCTAACTTCGGACCTTGGGCCAGTGTTCCCCATTTCGCCATAGTTGGGTACCTCTACCCCCTCTATGTTCCCAGCATTATCAGTCATCCCTTCGTCAGGCATTGCCTGGGGTTCTTCCACAATTTGTGCGCAGGCAAATTAAAATGTCAGCCCACGCAAAATGTCCATGCCCAGGATGCCGTGATATGGGCGGTCTGCGAAAGTATGAATCCAAAACGTCCGCATGCCCATACGATGCCCCTGGGCACTTACGTCTAGCATCCTCCCTGCTTCAAATTGATACAGCTGCCATTTATTCCGCGAATAACTATTTCTGCAGGCTGCAAGGGGAGGCCTGCCAGCTGACGGTAAGCATCTCCGTCTATCATTGACACCTGAGAGCCGGTGTAGAATAACATGGTGACGGGCTGCCCCTGTAAATATACTGTTGCCGTACAGGTGCCGCCCTCACCACTCTGGGTCAACACCGGACCCTCAGGATGTCCTCTAGTGTTAACAGTTCGGGGTCGGGATGCAGGCTGCGGGCAATTTCTGGCCAAATGCCCTAATTGGTCGCAACGATAGCAGCCCATGCTATCCCCTCCCCCCACGGGGTACTACGGTACGCGACTTGCTTGGCACAGTGGCAGCTGGCATTGTCTGCGTTTTTTGCTGTGACGTTACAAGCTGCTCTACTGCTTTCGACAACCCTTTAACTAATCCTTCCAATTTCTTAATTGCATCTGAGCAGCTGCATTCCTCACTTTGCACTTTGGCTAAATCACTACTGGATCCCACCCCCTTTGAACCCTTAGGTGCAACACGCCCCATGTGTGTGGACTCCTCACCACCCGAGCATCCTTCCCTAGTCTCCACGACATTCGCTGCCCGTCTGCTTTTCTTTTCAAGATCCTCGGATCTCATTGCCAACACTACTGCCTCTTTAAAAATTTTGGGGCTGGCAATCATCAGCTCCCTCCGGTGCGACAGCAAGCAACTACTGCTAAAACGCTGTAATAGCGCGGTTTCGTGCATGGGAACTGCCTTCGGAGTGGCGCTGAGATATTTTTCTAAGGACAACTTCAGGTGGCCAGCAAATGTGGCTACCGACTCGTTAGGGCCCTGAATCGTGTCGTGGAGTTCCTGGGAAAAGTCCTGGGTGATTTTAAGAGTACCACAGACACTCTCTAAGCGCGTACGCAGTTATATCGGTAGAAGGGTGGATCATAATACTGTTCCTATTGATTAAACGGGTGGTGGCCTTACAGTATAACAGAGGGACATCAGGAGTTCCAACTAGTTTCGCCATTTATTCCCGGCTTTGTCAAGGATATACACAGCAAGAGGCATGCAAGCCT
>JAHWFO010032026.1:1077-27005 GCA_023313115.1 Rhysida immarginata
ATATCGACTACTCACTCATCCGCAATGCTTTGTGGGATCTCTCCTTCAGCGGCTGCACAAGTCAATTTGTAATGGCGACGCCCGTGCAACAACTCTTCAGCCAAACAAGGATAAACTATTCACAGCCAGGCTAGGGAGATTTGTGTGGAATTTATTTTGCTACTTTAAAGGAAAATAGTGTTTTAAAAGCTCATCTGCTTTGATAGAAGGAACTTCCAAGGCAACGAAAGTTTCTTTTTCTTGCGTTCGAACAACTGTTCAAGAAGGAAACGAAGCGTCTTCATGCGAAGCTACCACCCCCTCTCCTCGCTTTTCGACTCATGGAAAGAAAAGGCCCAGGGAATCTCGAACAACGACATATATAAAATTGAGTTAAAAGATAATTTTATGAAGTGTACAATATTTTTAATTATAATTAAAGCAAAGCAACTGAATAATATTAAAGCTTCTGCTGTAATATTATAAAGCGCTTCTTCAATGAGACATGAGACAGAAGTGATTAAGCGCATGAGGCCCCCTTTCTCTGATTGGCTAATCTGAAACTTCCTGTGACACACCCTGTTTTTCTCTTGTTGGATGAACTTTAGACAACTTTTTATGCTGAATCACATCATGACAAAATTTATGGATTTAACTGCGTCTGAGTGAAAATACAAGCCTCTAAAGTGGCTAAAAAATTTGTCGTAAAATTCTGAGAGACCAAGTTTGACAGGACACAGCTCCATTTCAAGTAAACCAATAATTCCAAAACATGATATGTATATTTGGATTGAATTTATTCAACATTGTATGCTTAGATCAGAAGATATGCATGTGCAAAGTTGGCCAAAATTTTTTGTATGCAAAGTTTACGGTATTTTTGAGGGGCAATATCTCAACTGTGTCATCTTTAATCCTTTTTTTCTTTCCACAGATAGAAAGAGCATGATTTAATCTTTCAAACCTATTTTGTTTAATTTCTGGATCTTGCATTTTATGGGTAAGAATACCTTTCAAATGTTACTGTTTTAGTACTTCGCAAAACTTTCTAACAGTGAAATATTATGCCTGATAATACTACTAGGCAATTCATTTTTTTATTCAATGCATACCAAAAAACAATGGAAGTACACAGCAAATTTACAAAACAAAACTACAAAAAACTCAGTTCCATTTTTGGTTAAACAGTTCTTCAATTTTGTCCAGAACAGATTGTAGATAACTGTATTGTCTTCCTGATGATGATGTTGATGGTGCTTCTAAAGTCATAAAAATATGTTGCTCAGGAATTCAGCAGGTGTCTTTAGCAGTTCGCCAGTGAAATGAACGAGCAGAGCCATGTGGGTGCATAAAGCTGATGAGGACATCTTGTTCTTCATGTGAAACATCACACACACATTTCCAACCCACCAAAAATTGTCATACATACATGTGACATATTGTCCTGGCTGTAAGTTTGCAATTGAGATATCTGGAATTTCTTCATCTGCTTCAAAGGCGTTGACTGTGAATGCTGTAGCATCATCGGAAACTCTGCTCACCTGCAGCTTATTAAAATTATTTGGCCTAAATTGATGATTTTCCCTTGTTCCAGCAATTGTATGTCCCTTGGCAAACCTTCTTTCTTGATCATGCTGAATGTTTTCAATTTCTTCTTTTGGTACATAAAAAAACTTTATGCCTGGAATACTATCATCACAGAATTTGAATAAATCATATGGGTTCAATATTTGGGCCTCTGCAGACTAGCATGGGCTGCTAGCCTTTTTGCTGTTCCTCCAATTCCATCACAAGGTGATTTACAATTGTATTAATTTTTTGAACTTATCGACAATCCATTTTCCTAACTTTTGAAAGGTATTCTTACTCATCAAAACACAAGATCCAGAAATTAAACAATATAGCTTTGAAAGCTTAAATCATACTCTTTCTATCTGTGGAAAGAAAAAAAGGATTAAAGATGACACAGTTGAGATATTGCCCCTCAAAAATACCCTAAACATTTGCATACAAAAAATTTTGGCCAACTTTGCACAAGCACTTCTGATCTAGGCATACAATGTTGAATAAATTCAATCCAATATATACATATCATGTGTGGAAATAACCCTCTCAAGTTTTGGAATTATTGGTTTACTTGAAATGGAGCTGCGTCCTGTCAAACTTGGTCTCTCAGAATTTTACGACAAATTTTTTAGCCACTTTAGAGGCTTGTATTTTCACTCAGACACAGTTAAATCCATAAATTTTGTCGTGACGTGATTCAGCATAAAAAGTTGTCTATGTATATTAAAGCAAACAAATAAATGTTTGCTAGAACTTTTTAAAAAGCCTAGCAAACTTGGCACTTTTGCACCTTCGTACGCGACATGAAGGTGAATGGCTTCTCTTTGAAAGCCCCTAAAAATTCAACCACTAAAGATACTGAACTGAAATTTGGTATTATAAATGTAGGAGTAGTGATAATTATATTAATTAAGTTGAATAGTACTCCTTTAATTAAAATGTGATAAAATTAAAATAAATAATAACAAAAAAACAATAAAAAAAGTCACCCGAATAAAAGTTTAAGTACGAAATATAAAGAAATACAGAACTTGTAAAGAAGCTTAGATGAAACACAGAAGAGACGAAGAACCAAAGATCAGATGAAAGAGCACTTAGAAACAAAGATAAAAACAATCATTTAGTAAACCACTGCATTAACCAAAATCATAATCCGGATTGGAACAAAATCAAAATTATTAGTAGAGAAATAAATTATAATAAAAGACTAATAAAAGAAACCATCAACATTATTTCGAATGAAAAAAATTTAGCCAAACCATCAATAGAAATTAATAATAAATGGAAATTATTACTAAAAATATAATATCACTTCCCTTACACTCAACAATCCTGATCACAACAATCAAAATAATCATAAATCACACATTGTATTACACTACATTGTTTAATTTTTTTGTTATTACTTTCCATTCATTCAAAAAAAACTTTAAAACTGATGATGGGAAAAAAATCCCGAAAACGTTATTCTTCAAGATAGTCATTTACATATCAAGAATCATCGAACTTCCATCATAGACCCTCTTCATCTGTAACCTGTGTACCTCCCTGTATTTCTGTAACGTTTCTTCACTGGATCTTCGTCTCTTCTATGTTTCTTCTGTGTTTCATCTGATCTTCGATTCTTCGTCTCTTCTGTGTTTCATCTAAGCTTCTTTACAAGTTCTGTATTTCTTTATATTTCGTACTTAAACTTTTACTCAGGTGAAATTTGGTATACTATCACCAAAGACCATATAGAATCTTCACACCAAATTTCACTGAATTTGGAGATGGTCGAGTGGGGACCCCTGGTCCCCTTGATGTGGAATGACCCAATTGATATTTTGATTACCAGCTTTTAAATATGAAAATGCTATTGCAGTCCATTATCAACTAATCTACAATGATGCAAACCATTTGTGTTATTTTAATATTGTAATGTTTTATTTGGTGTGGAAAACATTTGAAATGAATTAAACATTATTCTGAGAAAATTGAAAGATCAATTTGCTTACTTGATAATTATTGCAGTAAAACAATGGCAAAATCTCGTTTAAAATACAAACACAGTATTCTTGTAAACTCATTTGTAGTAAATGAATATCTAAATTATCCTCCTCCAAATCCTGTTCAGAATCTGAAGGAATATTCTCAGTGGAAGAACTAAAAATTAAATAAAGAGGCATAAAAAACAAACGTGCAACTGCCAAAAAAAAAAAAAAAAAAAAAAAAAAAAAAAAAAAAAAAAAAAAAAAATTATACAAGGGGCGGTCATAAAGTTCCTGAAATTGTACCAGAAAAATATGAATACCAGCATATTATGAGGTTTTTAAAAACCCTGCAGCCTACAAGAGTTCGCAGATCTATAAATATTCCGATATAATATCACTGGTGGCACAAAATAAGCAAATTTGGAAAAAAAATGGACGTCCCGTGCTGTGATCAGATTCTTGATTTTAAAGGGTTCCCCAAAGAAATCCGAGATGAGCTTCTTGAAATTTAAGGTGACAATGCCCCATTGTACGGTACAGTGTCAAAATAACTTATAAAGTTCCAATGTGACCAAACCACCATTCAGAGCGAAGCACGACCTGGAAGGCTGTCGCTGAGCGAGGAACTGAAAATTGTAGTGCAACTTGAGGCCCTGGTGCTTGAAGATCACCGAATCACTTTCGAAAGAATCGTGATTCACATGACAAAAGTCATTGCTTAGTGGGCTCCTCGTTTGCTCGTGTCAATGCCAAAACAATTGTCAGTTGACATGTTGAAGCTGTGGTAAGCAGCGCCAGAGGACTTCTTTGGCACTCAGAGTGCTGACTCTACGAGGTGCATTCAAGTTCTAAGGCCTCCGATTTTTTTTCTAATTAACTACTCACCCGAAATCGATGAAACTGGCGTTACTTCTCGACGTAATCGCCCTGCAGACGTACACATTTTTCACAACGCTGACGCCATGATTCCATGGCAGCGGCGAAGGCTTCTTTAGGAGTCTGTTTTGACCACTGGAAAATCACTGAGGCAATAGCAGCACGGCTGGTGAATGTGCGGCCACGGAGAGTGTCTTTCATTGTTGGAAAAAGCCAAAAGTCACTAGGAGCCAGATCAGGTGAGTAGGGAGCATGAGGAATCACTTGAAAGTTGTTATCACGAAGAAACTGTTGCGTAACATTAGCTCGATGTGCGGGTGCGTTGTCTTGGTGAAACAGCACACGCGCAGCCCTTCCCGGATGTTTTTGTTGCAGTGCAGGAAGGAATTTGTTCTTCAAAACATTTTCGTAGGATGCACCTGTTACCGTGGTGCCCTTTGGAACGCAATGGGTAAGGATTACGCCCTCGCTGTCCCAGAACATGGACACCTTCATTTTTTCAGCACTGGCAGTTACCCGAAATTTTTTTGGTGGCGGTGAATCTGTGTGCTTCCATTGAGCTGACTGGCGCTTTGTTTCTGGATTGAAAAATGGTATCCACGTCTCATCCATTGTCACAACCGACGAAAAGAAAGTCCCATTCATGCTGTCGTTGCTCATCAACATTGCTTGGCAACATGCCACACGGGCAGCCTTGTGGTCGTCCGTCAGCATTCGTGGCACCCACCTGGATGACACTTTTCGCATTTTCAGGTCGTCATGCAGGATTGTGTGCACAGAACCCACACAAATGCCAACTCTGGAGGCGATCTGTTCAACAGTCATTCGGCGATCCCCCAAAACAATTCTCTCCACTTTCTCGATCATGTCGTCAGACCGGCTTGTGCGAGCCCGAGGTTGTTTCGGTTTGTTGTCACACGATGTTCTGCCTTCATTAAACTGTCGCACCCAAGAACGCACTTTCGACACATCCATAACTCCATCACCACATGTCTCCTTCAACTGTCGATGAATTTCAATTGGTTTCACACCACGCAAATTCAGAAAACGAATGATTGCACGCTGTTCAAGTAAGGAAAACGTCGCCATTTTAAGTATCTAAAACAGTTCTCATTCTCGCCGCTGGCGGTAAAATTCCATCTGCCATACGGTGCTGCCATCTCTGGGATGTATTGACAATGAACGCGGCCTCATTTTAAAACAATGCGCATGTTTCTATCTCTTTCCAATCCGGAGAAAAAAAATCGGAGGCCTTAGAACTTGAATGCACCTCGTATAATATGAACTTGGAACCAAATAACAGAGCAAACAATGAAAGCACATGTCATTTCCACCATCCAAAAAGGCTCATACCCAATCTTCATTTGGAAAAGTTATGCTGATCGGCTTTTGACTTTTCCAACGTGTTATCCTCGCAGATTTTGCTGAGAAAGGCACTACCTTAATGGCAAGTTATTACAGTGGGTTCCTGATGGAGCTATGGGAAGCCATCAAGACAAAACTCAGAGGAATGCTGAGCAACGTGTGCATCTTCTCTTTGATATTGCACTATCCCATTCAGCACGCAAGACTGTGAAGCTTGTATTTGAAATTCTGTCTCACCCCTCCCCCACACCAAATTCCCCTGATCTTCTTCCTCATTCCTCAAATGAAAAAATCCACAATGTGGTAGGCATTTCTGGAATGATGATGAAGTTGTATTTCCTGTGTCCTAGCCTACAACAATAGAAGAAAGCCTGTCCAATGGGTCTGAAACCGTGTCGACAAATTCATAAGGGGTGACGCTTTGTTTTCTCGCCGTGTGATACTAGTAGTCCCATGTTATTGCATTGAGGGGCTGTAAAGCTCCAATTCTGGGCAGCGTACAGTACAGTAGAATTAGTGGTTTTCCAATTGAAAACTAGGCGCTAATTCAAAAAAAGACAATTCTTATATTGATTAGGTAACTCGCCGTACATGCTTAATTGAATACTTGTTACTCCAGTCCTTCGAAAAAAAACTTGTAAAACTATACCTATCAAATTAAGCTACTACAATGACTCAACATTATAGAAAACACAAGAAAATTCATTCAGAAAAGTCCAATATCTCGAAAAATGTTAAAACTGTAAAACAGTAAGAAACTGCACATGAATAACCAAAAGTGCTGTCGTACTGAATGGAAAATAAAAAAAAAAATGCTTTCTCGTATTAATTGTTTCTTTAATATTAAAAAATTAAAGTCATTAATTTCCTGTAACATTTTAACTTAAAAATATTAAAGCCACTAAAATCATTAATAAAAAGCTGTAATTCAATTTAATTTGTTTATCACTTGTACCAATAAATAAATTTAGCGGAGCAAATTTAAAAATTTATAATTTTCTTTTATTTTAAAAGATACTCCAAAAGAATGGTTCTAGACAGGGCTTGAAATTCAAATTTTTCATTGAGGGGAGTTAAACTCTTTGGGAGGGAGGCAATAAGTTATGCAAGTGATTTTTCAACATATTTTAAGTTTTGTACATAAATGTGCTAAGAATAATAAAATACCAAAAACTCAGTCAAAAAATAAATGTAATACATTCCATTTATATGGTGCAGACTATACGAAATGGACTTTAGTGTGTCTTGGTATTTAGCAATCTCTGGACATGATTTTGAAGCATCTAAACATAATGCTAATCTATGAGCTACCCAATAAATTCCTATTACTTTATTATTTTGCTCTTGACGATAGCGCAACGGTGACGATTGAAATTAGGAAATTCCATTGGTTCAAAAGTTAAATCTCTATGAAAATATTCAACAATACTGATTGATAAGTTAAATCTGTAATCTAATGATTTACGGACGGAAAAGTGTGATAGTGTCCAAACTTATACTGTATTGAGATACAGAGAAAAAAAAAATTAATAAAAAATCATAAAAAACTTTCAATATGATTAAATGTCATGGGCGGGGAAATTCCCCTCCTGAAAGTTTTTTTGGGAGCGATTTTAAAATTTTGGACGAGAATCCCACTATCCCACCCTGAATTTCAAGCCCTGCTAGAGGGCCTAGAGATGGTACCACTTCATGGGAAAAAAGTGCATTCATTTAAAGGGAAATTATATTGAAGCGATGGATGTCTACACATGTCAGAAAAAAAAAAAGAAAAAAAAAAAAACCAAGGATATCACAACTTCAATATTTTACAATTTACTTTTTAAAATTTACCTCAGTTAATTTTCTCCACTCTCTTTTAGTTATATTACTCAATTTCTCCTATTTTTTTGTTAATAGGTATTTTTTTTATTTAAAAGCAATTTAATGGAAGGTTTTTCCAGGAGAATCTCAGGTGGAAATTCACAAAAGGTGTGCACAAGAGTGGAAATTCGCATTTGTTGGTGGTTTTGATCAAAAAAAGCAAACTTTGGCAAATAGTGTGGACAAGAGCGGAAATTTTGTATAATATACAAGGTGTCTCAAAATTCCTGGTACAAACTTTTAGGGGAGGTAGTATGGGTGATTCTAAGCAAAAATGTTTATAAGAACAAGGGTCCCAATGGAGAAGTTGCATGGAATTTCTTTTTTAAAAAGAAGGCCTGTTTTATAAGATTTTGGTACACTGAATATGAAAATCGCCATTAAAAATCTTAAAAGTATTAAAAAAAATGCAAAACCACGCCCCCAAACTAAAACGATGTGCGCCCAAGCCATTGAAACACACACCTTTGTAGATCAGCTCAGTCACTGCACATGCGCGGAAAGGGGATAGCTCCTAAATGGCATCTTGTTTAGCAATACCGCTATTTCTTCGCGTATTTTAATGCATAATTAAACCATCTAGTAACAAATGGATACTGCACAAGCTCCAGGTTGTTTAAAAGCTCCTCGAACTAATAAAATCGATCATTTCAGATATAACATAAAATAAATAAAAGACTCTTTGACCACAACAAAAAGTTGTTGTTTTTTTTTGTGGTCAAAGAGTCTTTTATTTATTTTATCTTATTACTTTTATCCACATTTTTTTCCCTTTTTATTTTTTCTGGTGGTTGTACAATTTTTTTCCCATCTCCCGAAAAGTCTTTTATATTTCAGATATAATTTAAAAGTTACAGCACCATATGAAGGCATAGCGCCGACGTTTCGATTGGCCCCCCCCCCCTCCTCGGCCTCCACGAGAAGAGATGAAAACGCAACTATCTATGATAAAATAATATAGCTCGTGAAATTTTGTTCGAAAAACGAGTCCTTCTATTACTTATGTTCATGCCTATATTTCTCCTTGTGGAATTCAAGATTATAGTCGATAATCACCGAAACAAAGATAAGATGTATACATCCATGAGTAAATAATACACTTGTTCAAGTGATCGAAACTGGGCGAAATTACTTCAACAAGGTTAATCAGACGAAAAAACCAATTGTATTCCATGTGTTTTGTCCATTCCTTCTTCGGCTAGCTCAAAATCGAAGAATAACATACAAGTACGAGATCATGGAAACCGGCATTAATTACGCACCAAGTATCGCTCCTCAGTACTTTCATCTATTTTTATTTCTTCTCTCGTGATGTTTTGGTGCTCTTATGAATGCTTTATTAAGTCTTATTATACTTAGTGCTTGTATACATGAGAATGAAATAATACTTGTAAGCATACATGTTTATTACAGACAGATCATAGATAAAGATGTTAGGCATCTAACATCTATCTCTATGCAGACAGATCATGAAAAGCAGCATAAGAGATAGGCATGGTTTCTGGTTTCATGGTGCATGACTAAGGCTGCGTACGAGTGTTAACTCGAGTTGAATAAGGGTGCAGACGAATTCATTTGAAAACCACAAATTCTGCTTCAAATGAAACAAATATAATATTAAATGGATTCGGAAAAAGTTCAAAAACACTTGAATTGAAATCAAATCCATTCGATTAATTCAATTCAAGGAGGCTGACACTCCAATAAGCTCAAATTGGTTTTATCCGAACGATACCATTCGAAACCTTCAAATACATCCAAAATTAAGCTTATAACTACTTACAAATAATAGCTGATTTCGGTGTTTATGGCGGACTAATCCAATAGAAATCTTTGAAGACATTGTAAATGCAGTTTCAATCAGTTAAAATACCTAATTGAAATTCAAAGATTTCAGAACCACTCGTACGCATACGACTGCAGCGTTAACTTTAACGTTAGAACGATAGTGCTAGAAATGGAATCAAATTCATCATCTAGGTCTTTCATACGGAAAAGTACAACAAATATGTTGAGAAAAGTGAAGAAAACTAAGGTATGTTCAAATGGTTTCGAAAGGAATATTCAAAGGCCATTCGAATAGGTTTCGAATAAGGTATTCAAAAGCTGTTGAATACAAATTAATTGAATGAATCACACAATTCGTTGCAGCAGCCAAACTTCAATGCTAGTTCAAATGAATTCGATAAAGGCTTGAATGACTCAAGAAACAGATCAATTCATTTCGAATTGTTTTAATGTAGATTTAATAGCATGTTCGAATGGTTCAAATCAAAGTTTTCTTGAAATTATTCGACTCGCACGCAGCCTTACGCGTGACGTCACATCAGTCTTGAGCTATGACGTAGCGCTTTTTGGTGGTGTCAATTTAATAATTTGTTTAAAAACAACTACGCACAATTAGAAAAAAAAGAATACCCATACCAGTATATTAGTGATCTAAACTATCGAAAAAAAATTTCAAAAAATTTCATGCAACTTCCCCATTTGAACGATAACTGAGATATGAACAGAAATAAAAATGCCGCCACCAAGATCAACATGTTAATAACTCAGGTTCCGGAACGCCTAGAATAATGAAATTTGGGGGAATAATAGGGTACATAAAACCGTGTATGCCGTTAAAATTTGAACAAATTCCAACAAGTAGTTTCTGGGTTACACAGTCAACATCTTAACACGTGCTGATTAGTACTCGCATGTGAACACTGTTACATAGAGAAGGACTAAATCAGACCACCAAAACTCATAGTAGTTACCTTTTCTGGTACAATTTCAGGAACTTATGATTGACCCTTGTACATAATAGCAAAACAAAAAAAAAAAAAGAAATAATTAAAACTTTCACATGTGATTTTCTGTTGGGGTATCCTTAATTCTTTGATTGAGAACGTCATCTTGTGGTAGTGCATCAACTTGCCCTAACGGAAAGGATCGGGAGTCTGATGATGTTGGAGAGCCTGAGCCACTATACTGATCTTGTATCGATGGCCTGGATGAGGTGGAAATTCTGAGGTCTAGTTTATAATAATCAAATTCCATATTAAATAAACAATTGGGTACATAAATAAATCAAAAGGCAGCTTAAGTTAACAATTAAGTGAATACATAAATAAATAATTTGGAAATAAAAAGAAAGAAAGAAAAATATCTAAAAATAAAATATTATGTAATAAATTGATGACGAGACCTGTTGGTCCACAAAAAATTTTTTAATTTCCCTATACGTGCAAATAAATATTGAGACAGTGAAGTGGGGTAGTAAAAAAATCAAATTATCTCAGCAACAAGAAATGATAGGTCAATTTTGTTTAAAGTTTTGAAAATGTCTATTCAAACTCTATTAGAAACAAATTAGGAAAAAAAAATTTAAGAGCACAAAATAATCAAGAAAACATTTGCAATATCTCGTGGTTGCAAAAATATTGGGACAGAAAAGAAACATGTAAATTTTTGTGCATATGTAAACTGGACTAACCCATTTAAGCAAGGTAGGCAATAATAACCACTTGGTGAAACATTTTGACCACTAATGTCAAGTGAAAATGAAGGGTTCCGAGTCGACCAATGACATTAAAAATCTCATCATTCAAGAATGGAAAAAAAAAGAATATCACAATTCGAAAATTAGCTGAGAAATTTCAGCGACCAAAATCCACTATTTAGAATGTGATAAAAAAATTCAAATCAACAGGAACAGTTCAAAATATGCCAAGAAGTGGAAGGCGACATATAATTAGAATTATCACAAGAAAAGTGAAGAAAGATCCAAAAATTAGTGCCCCAAAACTAGCAGCAGTTACTGAAGAACAGCTGAAAAAGAAATCATCAGCTGCTACAATAAGGAGGGAGAATCCTTCAAAAAGAGGGATATAAACGAGCTACTGCCAAACGCAAACCCCTAATCAGTAAGAGAAATCAGATCAAACGATTAAACTTTGCAAAAGAATATATAAATAAACCTCAAAGTTTTTGGAATCGAATACTGTGGTCAGATGTGTCGGCAAATTTAATGTGTTTGGCTCAGATGGTCGAATGAAAGTTTGGAGAAAAGTAGGAAAATCACTACAACTAAAAAATCTTCACCCAACTGTGAAACATGGTGGAGGTTCAGTCCTAATGTAGGGGTGTATCGCTACAAAAGGAGTTGGCACCTTTGAATTCATTGATGGAACTATGAATCAGTACAGTTATCAGGGTATTTTAAATAGAAATGTGAAACAGTCAGTTAGAAAATTAAAGCTAGGACGTGCATTCATGTTTATGCAAGATAATGATCCCAAACACACAGCAAGATCAACTAAAGCTTTTTTAGAAGAACATCATATAAATGGATTGCCATCATCGCCCCAATCACCAGACTTGAACCCCATTGAACATTTATGGGATCATATTGAGAGAAAAACTCGGGAAAAAATTATTTCGAATAAACCTCAGCTTAAAGAAATAATTACAAAAACATGGGATGAAATTGGCCCAAGTACAACTAAAAAACTAGTTGATTCAATGAATAAACGATTACAAGCAGTAATTGTTGCAAAAGGAGGGCCAACTCGTTATTAAAATTTAATATTTTCTGTTCAAAAATTTATTTTTGTTGTTGTCCCAATATTTTTGTAACCACAAGATATTGCAAGTTTTGTTATTAAAATGTTTTCTTGATTATTTTGTGCTCTTAACATTTTTTACTAATTTGTTTCTAATAGAGTTTGAATAGACATATTCAAAACTTTAAACAAAATTGACCTATCATTTCTTGTTGCTGAGATAATTTGATTTTTTTATTACCCCACGTCACTGTCCCAATATTTATGGAACATAGTGTATTTCGAACTCACTGAGTTCATTATTCAATGCCATATGAGTATTTAGTAAAACAAACCGATTACTTACAACAAAGCGTTGTCGGCTAAGTTACAAGGATGCAAATGTGACGTTGGCGTACAAGAACCCGAATGTCCTGAAGAACCTCCTGGGGAATACCAAAGACAAGAGTCCACCTTTACTCCAGTCTGGGATATATGAGATTTCCTGTAGTAAATGCTCCAAGGTCTATCGAAGAGCAACATTAGGAACGTTCATAAAAGGTTCAAGGAACATACGGCCCACGCCAGGTTTGGACGCCCTCAAAAATCGGCAGTAGCTAAACATATGCTCGATACCGGACACGACATTTTGTTAAAAGATTGCAAGCTGTTTAGGCACGTAAGAAGTAGGAATACACTGGATGCCTTCGAGACGTTAGAAATCGTCAAAAAGGACCCGGATCTCCTGCTTAATGGTGATGCAGGCCCTATCGGGGACTCGACTCTAATCAAGTCGCTTAAACTTTAGAGATTTTTCTTTTTTCGGTTTAGTTTTTATTGTTTATTCTCTTTTGTATAATCATATCACTTTTACAATTTGTCGAATGTAGACAGTTGTTTTTTTTTCTTTTTGTTTTTGTATAATTCCCTCCCACCATCCTTTTTCTTTTTGTTTTTTTTTTGTATAATTCCCCCTCTTTTTGTTATTTTGTTTTTGTATCTTGCTTGTTAGCTTGGGGCATTTGTCCTAGGTTCGCGTCTCGTTTGTAAAGGTGGTTCCCCGTTCCTCATTGGTCAGTGTGTTTTGTAATTGGCCCTGATTAGGGATCGGTAACCTCCTCCTCTCTTATATAAGACTGCTTTGTTTTATCAAAATACTCATATGGCACTGAATAATGAACTCAATGAGTTCGAAATACGTATATGCAAAATAAAAAATTTTTTGTGGACAAGAGGTCTCGTCATCGGTTTAATATGTCGTTATCCACAGTCATTTCCCGTTTCTCAAAATATTGTGTGTCCATGCGTGCATATGCATGTCCATTTAAATTCCTATGTAGAATAAACATTAATCCTAGAGTGGTCATTTCATCAATTTGTAAGTAAGCCAATTTTATGAAATTCAGTGTTTCAACAATAAGTATTCTATCAAATTGTATTTCTCAAAATTTTGTATTACAACCCTAGCGTCAATGAACTTCGGACACCTACAGAATTTTGGATAAGTACAACGAAACTAATTGTAAACAAATGAAAATTACTTTATTGAGTGCACAGAGCTTTACTACAACTGTCATATAGCATTTTAACATAAAAAATAAATAAGCGACTTTTTGTAATGTTCCGTTTTCAACACGTTGCAATGAACTTCGTACACCGTACCGCTTATTGCACATTACCACTGAGTGCGTCACCTTTCCGACGAATGACGCTCCGAAGTCGTCGAGGCATGCTGGACACTAACTTCCGCGTTGTTTCTACTGGAATTTTGTCCCACTCTTCGGAAATACACACCCGCAACTGCTGCAGTGTTCGAGGCTTCCGCTGTCTGACTTTTCGTCTTAAAATGCGCCATACATTTTCAATGGGTGACGGATCTGGGCTGCAGGCAGGCCAGTCAAGCACCCTGAAACGCTGCCGTTGTAGCCAAGCCTTGGTGTTCCGAGCAGCATGAGGCTTCGCGTTGTCCTGCTGAAAGATGCTTGGTCTTCTATTGAACTATTGGGATGGACGCAGATGCTGTTGAAGAATCTTTATACAGGCAGCAGAGTTAATAGTGCCCTCGCAAAAGTGAAGCGATCCTGTCACGGCTGCACTCGTGCAGCCCCACACCATCAGCGATGCAGGCTTCTGAACTTTCCTCTGGTAACAGTCGGGATGATTACTTTCGTGCTGGGTCCTTAGCACCTTGCGATTGTTGTTGCCATACATCACTGCAAAGATGGACTCGTCGGACCAGAGAACACTATTCCACTGAGCAAGGATCCACTTTAGATGGGTTCTGGCCCATGCTACCCGGCGACGCTTAGCTACAGTGCTCATAAATGGCTTCCTCTTTGTAGCGCAGGGTTCTCCCCAGGCCCTTTTTAACGGGCGCGCCGCCCGGCAGATTTTGGTGACCGCCCGGCTGAATACACGAAAAACTGCGCACCACTGCATAATATTTTATTTGTTTTCAAT
Organism: Rhysida immarginata; assembly: GCA_023313115.1. NCBI lineage: Eukaryota > Metazoa > Arthropoda > Chilopoda > Scolopendromorpha > Scolopendridae > Rhysida > Rhysida immarginata. Next base: position 15,686 of record JAHWFO010032026.1, read on the forward strand.
TTTTGTCCGCCCGGCTACTTTATCTTTCCACCCAGCTGATAAAATTTTCTGGGGAGAACGCTGTAGCGTATAAGTAATAGTTGCATCTTCTGATGTAACGGCGGACTGTGCTTTCGGATATGGGTATATGAAAATATTCTCAAGCCCAAACAGTCATTTCACTTATGGGAGCATGCCTGTATTTCACAATGTAACGTCGAAATACTCGTAGGTCCCTAACATTCAATAATCGCTGCTTGCCTGGTGCAGTCCCTGGTTCTGTTTTCCCGATTTCTCTGAAACGCTTGATGATCCCATTAACAGTAGAGAGAGAGAGTGGAACTGATAATTCATGGGCAGTAGCTCGCTGGGATTTGTTATTCTGGAACTGCTGTATAATTTTTTTGCCTTATAAACGTTTCTACTGGCTTACCACGTCCCATGGTTCAAAACAACACGAATACTGTGCTCTGTCACGTGGACGGTGCTTTTAAAGCCTGATGCAAAGCATTCTGGGCGTTTCTACAGCCTTCAGGAAAGTTCTATATGCTGGCGACCCCTTGTGTACGAAGTTCTTTGAAACCTGTTGACAATGCAATTTTACATAAATTTGAATAAATTATTTCACACCATTAAATCGATTCTAAATTGATGTTGATATTGTTGCATCTACTCAGTAAATCTATTTTCATTAGCCTGCAATCCTCTGTATGCACTTTTCACTGTGTTTTTAGCCAAATTACTTGGTGTCCGAAGTTTATTGACGCTACGTTTGTATTTTTAACAGCCGACCCGGCTCTTATTCGAAACCGGCGTGTATTTGAATACCCGGCCTGTATTCAAGATTTTACGGTAGTCATCTGTAGAGCATGACCAGCCATGTTACTCTTCAAGCAGGCAAGGCAAATTGAATACGGGAGTGCTGGAATCAGACTTTTTCATTTGTTAACAGATGAGCATAACGAATAGAATAAATAAGTGTGAATACTCTCGTATTAAGCAATGCTAAAAATCAGGCAAGCGGCGGATGTGCGAAATAACAGCGCTGCTGTCGATTTCGACCAACTTCGTGGCGTTTTTTTGCTGGCTGCAAACAGGAATTTCACGTTTCGTGTTCAGTTTCTGTCGTATATTTTATTGTTACACTATTTATACATGATGAGCTTCTTATAATGTGTTACTAGTGTAATTTGCATATCGTTTGCTACGTTTAAAACAGTCTTTTTACTCGTATTTGAAAAAATTTACTCGTTATATTTACTCGTGCACCTACCTTATGACAGCAGATAAGCCTACTTCATTCCTTCGGCGGTTAGCAAATGTCTGACTATCACGGTTGTTGTTCTTGAAGATCACCAGAATTATGCCCTTTTAGAGTTGGAACAGATTCGAGTTTCAATGAATTTCGTTTTAATTTTCAATGAATTAAAAAAACTGCAGGGTTATAGAAAGAGCAAGACACTTTGAAATGAACTGATCACACCGGGGCCGGCTCTACCGTAGGTGCAAGTGGTGCAAACTTTTAGGGGCAGTAAGGGCAAGGGCAAAATTGCATTCTGCACAGGGTGGCAAAATTGCTAGAGCCGGCACTGGATCACACGATGCTATTCGTATTTGGATACAAAGTTTTCGCTGGCTAAAGGTAATCCGCTGCTTCTTAATACATTCCGATTGTATAAATACCGGGTGGGCAAGAAATAACGTGAGGTGTTCAGAGCTCACTATCGGGAATTCTATTAGGCCAAATGCAGTACATTTTGGTGTATATACTTAGTGGAACATGCAGTTTCGATTTCTGCAAAAAAAAAAATAGTACCAAAAGTCGCCATAGGGGGCACTTATTTCAAGAAAACAATGAATACATTTGCATAAGCGCGTTCCGTGTTGAGCAATCATGACAATAAAAGGCAAGGCTGAGGATTTCCCATCATTCACGAACGAATGGCCTGACAATGACGCTTACTCTGCCTGACCAGACGTTATTAGTCAAGTCGTTTTATCAGAAGAGCGACAATGCAAGTGCTGCCCTTCGTGAATTCCGGGAGATGAAAACGTTACGAAGAGGGCCGATGAGCATAACTAACTTACGGAAAATGATTGAAACAATTTGAATCTACCGGAACTCTAGGAGTGCAATCAGGCCGGGGACGCAAACGAATCAGGCAGCAACACGTTGAAGAAGTTGCAACTGCTGTTGTGGAACAGGAGATGACTACTGTGCAGGGCACCAGCAGTGCACACGCAATAGCACGCCAAACAGATATCCCATATTCGACGGTGAGGAAAACATTGCATAAGATATTGACATTTTATCCCTATAAACTCACACCTGTTCAACAATTGCTTCTTGAACTGACTTTTCGTTGAGATTTTTAGCACGTATGAAGTGGATGATGCATGGCCATGGCAATTTTAATGGAGTGATGAGGCACATTTTTATTTGAATGGCGATATCAATACCCCACAACTGCCGTATTTGGGCTGCATCAAATCCACAAGTGTGTCTGCAACTCCTATGCAATCACCGAAACTAACAGTATGGTGCGGCTTTACTGCTTCTTTCATCATCGGCCCGTACTTTTTTGAAGAAATCCGTCCCCGTGGACCGATGACTTGTTCCGTCAATTCTGCCAGGTATGCCGATTTGCTTGAGAATTTTGGGATACCACGATTGCAGGAAAAGGGTTGTCTGGATTCTACCATTTTTATGCAGGATGGTGCGCCACCGCACATTGGACATCAGGTGCAGCAGATCTTGCGAGTACGTTTTTCAGACAACAGAATAATTAGTCGTGCATTTCCCATGGTATGGCCACCCAGCTCGCCTGATCTCAACCCTTGTGATTTTTGGTTATGCGGATATTTGAAAAGCCTTGTGTATCAAGCACATGTTCCTGACCTCTCAACCTTAAAGGATCAAATAACGTTACATATCAGACTAATTAATGCAGATATGCTGCGAGCTGCCGTAGAAAATGTCGTGTACCGCATGCAGCTATTGGAACAGCACACTGGTGGTCATATTGAAACACGTTTGTAATTAAAAATAAAACATTGTTTATTGTTGTTACTAAAGTTGGTTTGGACGGTATTTGTTCATTTGACAATAGGTATTCATTGTTTTCTTGAAATAAGCGCCCCTATGGCGTCTTTTGGTACTATTTTTTTTTTTTTTTTTGCAGAAATCGAAACTGCATGTTCCACTATGTATATACACCAAAATGTACTGCATTTGGCCTAATAGAATTCCTGCTAGCGAGCTCTGAACACCTCACGAGAGAACAAGTGCTACATTCCAAAGAGAGAACAAGTTAAAGGCAAGCAAACTCTAGCGTTATGTAGAATGGAAACTAGGCTAGAATCGAAACTAAGCTAGAAATGACTTCTTGTTCCGCTGGTTCTCCTGAGTGGACAAGAGGGCCAATTTTCAAATTGTTCAATCTATCCAGGCGTTTTTTCTTATTAAAATATTAGGATAAATCAAAAATTTTTGAATGATATATTACCCTGGATGCAAAAAAAAATAAACTTTTCGAATTTTTTCCGTAAAGTTTACGTTTAAGAAACAGTAAATAAACAGTAAGAATAAAAAAACAACTCGTGATTGAAAATTAATTTTTAAAACTACTGTTAATGTTTCATCCTTTTCCTTGTAAGCGAATACTAAAAACCTGCGACTCGCTGGTCGAAAACGCACGCAGTGACATCTTGCGGATGCGCCAGAAAACTACGCAAGTAATCACACTTACTGTTCTATTTGTTATGGATGAGCATAACAAAATCTGTAATCTACTCTTTGTCTCCACTTGTCAAATATGATTTACTGGTACTTTCAATATCTATTGACCTCTAAAAGTCTTGTGTAAAAAAAATTATGTATTGAGAAATACGAGGTCTGTTCAAAAAATACGTAGACTGTTTGAATTGCGCGGGCCCTGTTGGTCCCAATCAAAATCGCTTGGTGTCGCCATCTTCTGACAGATCCGCTGATGACAAGGCAGTTTTTTGATTGCAAATGTCAGTATTGGTTGATTAGCTACGCGGTTGTTTGTGAAGTGTGTTTTTTTTCGTTTGGCGGATTTTTAGAATGAGTGACTTGAACGAGCAAAGAGTTGCTGTGAAATTTTGTGTTAAACTCGGAAAAACTGCCACTGGACGAGAGGAGAGTACTTTGAAGGGTACCCAGATGTGTAACTTCTGAATAAAGTATATTTTGTTTTATGCTGTCAGTCTACGTATTTTTTGAACAGACCTCGTAAGTCTTAATAATAGTTCATTATATGTTTTTCGTCATTCTACTCAATTTTGGCTGAGACGACAACCATTTGAATAGTGCGAAATCATAAGGAAGATAAAGGAGAGTCTTGATGACCTTAATACAAAGCACTTTCTTCATAGCCATTGGCCAGCCAGGTGGCCGAGAGGGCTAGGGCGCAGGCTTTCTAGTTCTCGAGTCCACCTGGTCGTGGGTTCGAATCCCGCCGTGGGCATGGATGTTTGTGTTTGTCTCGGGCTGCGTACAGATATAACTTGTGTAAAAGGCGCAAAATGACCATAGTAGTCGACGTCAAAATTTCTAATCAACCAACCATCTTCATAGCCATTTAAAAGGAGTCATGGGGTGGTAGTGTTGTTATTGAAGTTGATTTCCATGGCTTTCGGTATCCTATGGTAAAATGTAGTATTGCGAAGTGCTTTCTGAGATAATTTTTTTTTTTTTTCAGAGTGTAGACATTTAAATTAATTTTTCTCTCAAGCAATATATCAATCTACAGAGACGAGTCACATTATTATGACCACCACCTAATATCCCTAATAACCGCCTTTAGCGGCACAGACAGCAGCTAGACGGTGTGGGAGTGAGTCAATAAGATTCTGTTAGGTTTCTACTGGTAGCTGTTGCCATGCAGACTGTAAAGCATCCGATAGCTGTTGAAGGGTACACGGTGGTTGTTCCATAGCATACACATGACGATCGAGGTGATCCCAAAGGTTCTCGGTTGAGTTGAGGTCTGGGGAATTAGGGTAGTACTTGGAACTCTTGGTCGTGTTCCTCAAACCACCCCGGAGCAATTGCAGCCGTATGACCCATCGCATTGTCTTGCTGGAAAGTGCCATCCCCCTCTGGGAAGACAGTTGCCAAGTATGGGTGTACTTGATCTGCAACTATGGATAAATAACCAAATCGGTTGAGAGTGCCTTCCACAGGTATCAGTGGGCCCAGACAATGATGAAAACGCTCCCTCCACCACGACGGTGGTCGACACAAGCCTGGATTCGTCCAACAATGGTTGCAGGATGCTTGTTCTCGGGGGTTTCTCGCCTAACCCGCCAACGGCAGTCACTTCTGTGGAGCAGAAATCGTGACAAATCGTAGAAGGCAACCTGATTACAGTCAGAAGTGGTTCATTAGTTTTTGGTGATGAACCTTCATCAGCATGGGTGCAGTGACCATTTGTCTGCTGCGGAGGTCCATACGTAGCAAGGACCTCTATACTGCGGTTTTAGAAACATGTCTGGTAGCACTATTGTTGGTTTGAGCGGTAAGTTGGTCCACTGTAGCTCTTCGGTTGACCTTCACAGCCGACATTCACCTTTCTCATCAATGGCACGTGGTGCTGCACAGTTCCCATACCGTTTATTCTGAACGGTCCCATTTTCCCAGTCATGGTACAGCAGCACGAGAACAGTTCAAAACTGTGCGGTTTCCGAAATACTGCCACCCTTGGCCCGAAAGCCGATTATCATCCCCTTTTCCAGATCTGATAAATTACGTTTCTTCCCCATTGCAGCAATAAGTGATACGTTTTCAACATAGTGAAAACCTACCTTATACAGGGTGAATAGAAAAGTCTGAACCCCCCTTTTATTTTTTGAACCGAAACAGATATGTCAATTTTGATGAATCCAATGAATAGGAAGTTGTGGGTGGCCTATCCCATGGTGCACTTTTCATCATCCCAAATATGCAAATTAGGACACATTCAACATTTATCTCAAAAACCGTAAGGGATAGAGAAAAAAAACCAATTGCAAACATGTTCAGCATAAAAAACAAACAAAACAAAAAAAAAATCATCCAAATCGGACCAACCAATCACCCACAATCACGTGGTGAACTGTTTGCAGCTTACAAACAGTCACACTGCACAAACAAGTTACTTCAAACAGTTTAAAAAAAAAAGTTAATCAACAAAATGCTCGATGTGACGACCGTGGGCACCATAATACAATTGGGCACAGAACCTAACTGATGCCAAAACATCGGCAAGCATGGCTGGTGTCACTCCTCGGCACGCTTCCTGGATTCGTTGAACCAGATCCTCCAGTGAGGCGGGCTGCGTAGCATAAACCTTGTCTTTCAGGTATCCCCACAAGAAAAAGTCAAGTGGTGCAAAATCAGGGGAGTGGGGTGGCCAACGAACTGGTCCTCCTCGGCCAATCCATTGTTGTCCAAACATCTCATTTCGACGCTCGCGAACGACCAACCCGTAATGTGGAGGAGCTCCATCATGCTAAAACCACGTGCACTGATACGAGGCCAATGGCAAATTGTCAATGAAGTCTGTGACTACCACGTTGAGAATTTCAGCCCGGTAGCGTTCTGTAGTCAGTGTTCCATCGTAAAAATACGATCCAACCACAGTGTCATTGTACAATCCACACCACAGTTCACTTGATGAGTTGCTTCTCACAGACATCGTGGGTTTTCGTCTGCCCAATGATGATGGTTGTGCCTGTTGATAACTCCATCCCTGGTGAACTGGGCTTCATCTGTCCACAACACCTCATGAATGAAGTTTGGATTGTCATCCAGGCAGGTAAGTAACCAGTTGCAGAAGGCGGCCCTAGCAACATAATCCAATGGCAGTAACTCCTGGTGACAATGAATATGGTATGGGTGAAAATGATGTGAATGTAGAATGTTGAGAACAGTTCTCTGATGGCACCCAACATCTGCAGCAATTGCTCTGCTGCTTGTGTGGGAGGCCAGAACTAGTTTTGTTGTAGCCTCGAATCTTTGAATAATGTGACGCATTGTTTGACGAGATGGATGGCGTTCGTTAGGGTATCTGTCTTGATACAACCTAACTGCAGCATGTAGGTTTCTCCTTGCCTCTCCGAAGCAGAGGATCATGTTGACCATTTCCGGAACAGTGTAGCTTGCCATCCTGGAATTGTTCTGTCTTGTGTGTGCCGAAACATGCCTTTTATTTGCTTTTCCGCATGAAAGTGAATGTGAGTATGGTAATTTATGTTAATTTTTTGATTTGCATGCTTTACGTGGTGGAAATATCAACATTCAGTTTTCCTTGTGCAGTGTGAATTGGTTGGTGAGATTTGGATGATTTTTTTTGTTTAGTTTGTTTTTTTATGCTGAACAAGTTTGCAATTGGGTTTTTTTCTCTATCCCTTACGGTTTTTGAGATAAATGTTGAATGTGTCCTAATTTGCATATTTGGGATGATGAAAAGTGCACCATGGGATAGGCCACCCACAACTTCCTATTCATTGGATTCATCAAAATTGACATATCTGCTTCGGTTCAAAAAATAAAAGGGGGGTTCAGACTTTTGTATTCACCCTGTATAGTCACCTAACCAATTTCCAACACGTGACATAGGTCTTCGGCTGGGCAACCCCAAAGGCAAACGTAGCGGGTGGTCATAATAACATGACTCGACCCTGTGTGTAATCTCAATATCCACAGCTGGAATAGTATATGCAATCATCTGTAACAATGCTAAACACCAACGTTTCTACCCTCTTTAGCAGTTTCCTAACCAGACATAATTTGGTGTTACCTTAACTTTTCTAAATCTAAAGAAATATTTTTTTGGGATTATTGTGTTGATTACTAGGAAAGCTACTTTGAGGTTGCTAGAGGAATGGAACACTTCAAATATGTGTAAGAATTTTTTCAGGCATAGTCCACATGTTATATGCAGGACTGTAGTGAGGAGGGGGCGTGCCTAGGCACCTTGTAGATAGGGGGCCCCCATTTCATGTATGGCCCCAGTCTAAAATGCCACAATTATTTTACGTGAAGTAATGATTGGCACATATGGTCAATGCATGGATTTTGGATAGGTCTATGTTAAATTTGTTTTTGGGTAAACTTTGTTTAGGGCCCCATAAAAGCCGATTTGCCCAGGGCCCAAAACTTTCTCACTACTGATTATATGCAGACCTCCTGTTATAAATTGTCTAACAATAAGGCAAAAGAAAAATAATAAAAAAGTGGTTTCATCTTTACCTGTTCTTGAATTTAACATTGCGGGATCACTTTGAAAAGTCATTCGTGAAAGAAGTTTCACAGAAAGAGTGTGAAGACATTCTAGAATCTTCAGCATTAATTTCATATTTTTAGAAGACTGGCATAGAAGATTAAATAATGTCTAGAGGGAAAAAGGCAAAAACAACAACGCTCATTTAACAATTTAAATAAACTACATGGTGTGCCCTAATGAAAAGGAGACTTTCACTGTGGCGCCGTTTGTATGAAATCGAAATTGGTAAATACGCTCGCCGATAGAGGTAGTGTCATCCCTGCTCCCACGTCTCAAAACCGCTCACTCTGCCACGAAGGCCGGAAAAGTGCTGCTCAGTTTCTTTTTTGAAGAAGAAGGACCCATGCTCCTCGACTGGCTAGAACGGGGTGAAACACTTAACGCTGAACAGTACTGCAACACGTTTCTGAAGCCGAAACGAGCACGCCGCTCCACGGCAACGCTAAACCACTTGTGGCCAAGAAGACCCTCCACCTGCTGGAAACATTTCGATAGGAACTCCTCAAACATCCTCTGTACAGCCTCGACATCTCCGAATGTGACCCTCATATTTTCGCCCCCTTAAAAAAATAAGTCATCAGTTCACCTGCGACAAGAAGTGCAGAACACCGTGGAAAAAAGGATCTGTATGCAATTCAGGAGTTCCAACACTGAAGCCATCATTCGCTTCTTACGCTCCGAGATCAGTGCATCGTTTCAAAGGCAATTATGTACAGACGTCATGATACACGTTAACTGTACATCAAATATTCTTTACTTAAATATAACCATAGTCTCCTTTTCATTTGGGCACACCATAGTCAAAAAGTTCCTAGAACTGATGACTATTGTTTGAAATAGTAAACACATTAAAAAAAAAAAAAAAAGTTAAAAAAAACAATATAACTAGCATCATCTTTTTTCATTTGTGAGCTACAAAACGCAATGGACAAAATTATAGGATCACCTTCATAATAATCTATTATTCTGATTTTTTTCTGCCAAAGTTACGAGGGTGGGCTGAAAAGTAATGATGGCCATTTATTTTTTAACGAATTAAAATTTTTTTTTTTTTCAAATGATGGCTTATTTTGTTCTCTTTCAAAAACACTTTATGTCTATGTCACTAGATGGTGTAGGTGTGCTGAAAATGAAACATAATGCAACCTACATGGAAGTCAGGTTGAAACAGCACACAGTGATTGAGTTTTTGACAGCTGAAGGTTGCGATCCTGTCCAAATTCATCGCCGAATGACAGCTGTATATGGCAATGCAACTTTTGATGTCAGTACAGTGAGAAGATGGGCAAGATTAGTGAAAGAACGAAACCCGGCAAGCTCTAGCCTAGCTGATCGACCCCGCAGTGGACGACCAATCACAGCAACAGATGAGCAACGATTTGTTCCAACCGCCGAATTAAGCAACATGACATCGCTACAGAGCTCCAAATTTCCAAGGAGAGAGTGCACGTTATCATAACCGAGTTGCTGGCATATCGTAAGGTGTGTGCTCGTTGGGTACCGCATATGCTCACTCCTAAACTCAAAGAGAAGAGAAAGAACGTTTGCCAGGATCTGTTGGCCCGGTACGAGTGTGAGGGCGAGGCTTTTCTGCAGCGCATTCTCACGGGGGATGAATCGTGGGCACATCGTTTTGACCCAGAGAACAAACGACAATCGTTGGAATATCACCATGCAACATCTCCACGTCCCAAAAAGTTCAGGGTTGTCAAGTCAGTAGGGAAAGTCGTGTCGACCATCTTTTGGGACTTCCAGGGTGTTGTCCACCTTGACTTCTTGGAACCAGGAACCACGATCGACTCAAAACAGTACGTGCAAACGCTAGAGAAGCTTCGCGCCCGGTTGCTCCGAGTTCGGAAGGGTATGGACCCTATTCTGCAGCACGACAACGCACGTCCGCACACAAGTCAAGAAACACAAGAAGGTTGCAGCGACTGAAGTTCATGGAGGTTCCATACAGCCCTGACCTCGCTCCCAGCAATTTTCACTCGTTCCCAAAGCTTAAAGAATCGCTTAAAGGACATCGATTCAGCTCTGATGACGAGCTGAAAGACGCGATTCGATTCTGGTGTCGAAAACAACCAAAGGACTTCTTCTCCGACGGGATGTCACGACTAGTGTCACGTTGGCAAAAGTGTGTGGACAGAGATGGGGACTATGTTGAAAAGTGAATAATGCATTGAAAAGAGAACAAAATAAGCCATCATTGAAAAAAAAATTTTTAAATTCGTTAAAAAATAAAAGTGTTATGGCCTTGGAGGCATTACTTTTCAGCCCACCCTCTTATTTTCATTACTTTAGTAAACAACAAAATTGATTTCCATAGAGAACAAAATCATCATGGGACATGGTAGAAAATTAAGCAGTAAACAACATGCTCAAATTACAGCTTACAAAAACCGTGAAAAGAGTGAAAAGAAATTGCTGGAATTATTGGAAAGACCAAGACTGTACACAATTTTTTTAACTGATCCACATGACTATGAAAAAAAATCCTCATCCAGGAACACATCCGAAGATGTCAAAAAGAGACAAACATGCTAGCCTGAGAACGGCTTCAACCAGCAGAGGAGCAACATCCTCTAACATCTTGTCATCTCTGAACCTTCCTGTGTCAGACAGAACAACTCGTCGTGTACTCCAAGCATCCACCAACCACACTTACACAAAATATAAATCCAAGCCAAAATTAACTTCAAGCCACATGCGTGCAAGACCGGCCTTTGCGAAACAGTCCATTGGGAATTCACAAATGTGGAATCATACTATCTTTAGTGACGAAAAAAAAAATTTAATATGGATGGGCCTGATAGCGTAAGATTCTACTGGCATGATCTCAGGCTGTCAGAACAATTTCTTTCAAGACGAGCGCAAGGCAGAGGTTCCGTTATGATGTGGGCTGCTTTTTCTGCCAACAGCAAATCAAATTTGTGTTTTGTGAAGCCGAAGTCAAACGTAGACGATTATCAAGATGTTTTGGGAAATTATACACTATATGATCAAAAATATCCGGACACCCCTCACAGATCATCGATTGGCCCAATGTCACA
>JAHWFO010032029.1:0-27160 GCA_023313115.1 Rhysida immarginata
TTTTTTCATCAGAATGGTCTCCTGATGAATAATTTCGATGGTGTCATTCTGCAGTGCGTGGCATTAAATTTATTGTTTAATTTGTTTGTATGTTTAATCGTGTTTATAACATTCACTGATACATGTATTCGAAGTTCCCCCTCCCCCCTCCAATTTTTTGTTGTTGGGAATGTACTCTTCTAGTCTCTCCCGAGATCGACTGGGGTGAAATAAAGCCCATGTGGACCCAATGAACACCTTCACCAACTGGGAAGTGATGTGGAGCCTAGCCCACTCTCCATGTTGCTCAAAATCTTTTAAATCTTGAAACATAACTGACGATGGTTTAAAAACCGAAACGCGTATTAATAATAAAACTACTTTGTTGCAATTGAACCCAGTTATCACTATTATAAATATACAGGGTGTATCTGAAACCGTGTTACAAATTTGAAGGGGAGGTAGTATGGGTAATTCTAAGAAAAAAGTTGATATGAACATGGGTACGAATTTGAACGATAACTATGATATGAACAGAAATAAAAATGCCGCCACCAAGATCAAGAAGTTAATAACTCAGGTTCTGTAAAGCCTAGATTAATGAAACTTGGAGAAATAACAGGGTACATAAAGCTATTATTTGATCGAATTCCAACCAGGAGTTTCTGAGTTAGAGGCATCATCAAAAGAGCTGTGGCACAGTTCTTGTTATGCCAAAAATACGGCCATCTCTTATAGTGACAAAACGAAATGAAGAAATTTTAGCTATAATGAACATCAGTCAAAAGCAATATGACGCGGAATGGATCGATGAGCAGTTCAATTATAAGGAAAAAATAATAATTCCAATTATTGAAAATATAAATGTACTATCAATAGAATCCCATTTAGAATATCCTTGGGAATAAAGAAAAGATATAACTGATTAGAAATAATAAAAAAACTATATAATGATTATAAAGTAGTTTATTACTTTAAAATATTTTGAAGAATGGTGGGGGAGGTAAAATTTTGTGACTATGTTAATTTGTGAATAAAGCACGTGCTTTGGGAACATGTTATAGTGACAATGGAACGTTTGTTAAAGATATTAATATATTGAGCGTTGATTTATCTAAAATTACTGGAATGTTAAAAAAATTAAAAAACTTTTTCCATAAAGCATTGATATTTGAGAAACTAGCATATTTGAAACACTTATGAGCAAAATTTATTACGACATTTGAGATGTGGTTTACAATCATGAACTATGTCGCAAAATAAATAATTTGTAATGAAATTTTGAGTGAAATGGGAATTGTTTACAAAGTTGGCAATACATAGATGTCGGGTGGAACCTATAAAGTATTATAATTATTATAAAATTTATAATATACTCTTGATACCACATATAAGATTTTTATCTAAATTTAATTAAAAATAAAATTTTGTAAAATTAAATAAATATTTTTATAATTATTGCATTATAATTATTTTTATATTTCTTACATTTTTAAGTTTAGTTTTTATTTAAATTATTTAAGAATAATTTTTATTTAAGTATTTAAATTTCTGAATTAAATTTATTGTAAAATACTGTATTGTAAGCGTTGTATGAGTGCGCATTTTTCATTGTGGGCATTTTTATCCATGGGCTTTTTTCCATGTGGGCTTTTTTCAGTGTGCGCAATTTTCCGTGTACGCTTTTTTCCTTGTACGCTTTTTTCATGTTCGGTTTTTTCATGTGTGCTTTTTTCTGGTCATCGAGTAAAACATGCCTCGAAGGCAACTGCGACATGAATATGGGCAGCTAACCCAATTCGAACGAGGACGTATAGTGGGCCTTTAAGAGGGTGGACTTTCGTTCTGTGCTATTGCAGAACGCATGGGTCTAGACGTTGCCACTGTATACAACTGTTGGCAGCAATGGTCCAGGGAAGGCAGAATTACCAGGAGACCAGGATCTGGACGACCCCTGGCCACTGGAGACAGGGTTGACCGGCGCATCTGTAGGATGGCTGTGGCAAATCTGACAGTATTTGCAGCGGACATTCGGGCTGCAGTGGCACCCAACGTCACTCCACGCACAATTCGGAACCGTCACCTGGCCAGGAACCTCCACTCCAGACGCCCTGGGGCATGTTTGCCTCTTACCCCTCACTACCGTGCGGCACGTCTTCAGTAGTGTCAAGCCAGAGCGACTTGGAGGGCAGAATGGAGGTCTGTGATCTTCACGGATGAAAGTCGTTTCTCTCTGGGTCAGAGTGATGGTCGCACAAGTGTCAGGAGGATGAGTGAGGAAGTCCTGTTACCGAACTGTATCCGTCGTCGGCATACTGACCCCACCCCTGGCGTTATGGTATGGGGAGGGATTTCTTACGACAGCAGGACCCCTCTGGTGGTTATCCCAGTCACCATGATGGCAAATGTTTACATTCGGATGGTTGTTGAACCCATTGTGCTGCCATTCATGGCTGGTATGCCAGGGGGGCTGTTCCAACAGGATAACGCTCGACCCCACACTGCCGCTGCAACCCAACGTGCCCTTCAGGGTGTCCACATCCTACCATGGCCAGCACGATCACCAGATTTGTCGTCCATCGAGACATCTGGGACATGGTCGGACGCCGTGTCAGGGCTCTTCCACAACCAGCAACAACTGTCGCTGATACGACCATCCAGGTACAACAGGCATGGAATACCATGCCACAAAATGACATTCGGCATCTCTACAACAGGCCTGCATAGACCAGCGCGGCGAGTACAGTGGGTACTAAAGTCCGTGCTTTTCATCATGTACACGGTGGCGCTGATAGCGCCCCCTATAAGTTGTAACTTTGAAACTTAAATCAATTAAATAAATCCATAGCTGAATATACTGTCCAAATTTCATTCATCAAGCACAAGGCCTTCGTGGTGTTGGGATTTTTTCCGCCAGTGTAACTTGAAGAAATTAGATATGGTCCATAATTTGGAAATCAGAGTGGCGATTGGAGCATTTCATAAAAGTCCTATAAGTAGTTTGTATGTGGAAGCCAACGAACCACTTCTGCGGTTACAAAATTCCCGCCTATTCTTACGATATGCTACGAGGATTTATTATCAGCCGCATCATCTTGTTTTTGAAAGTTTATTTAGACCAACAACCGCTAAATTTATCTGGCCATAACGCTCGGTCAGTTCAGGACGTTAGCAACCGGTTACAAGGAGTATTAGCCAAAATGAATATTTCTTGGCATCAGATGTTTAGACGTGCTGTTAGTGATATTCCACCCTGGCAAGTTCCTTTTCCGAGGGTTAAATGCGACTTTTTTCAGGAAGAAAAGCTTTTTTACTAAAGGAGGAAGTATATTTAATTTATTGCGATTTCCCCCATCTGAAACCCGACAATATTGGCATATATATGGACGGTTCAAAAAGTGATAAAGAAGTTGGATGTGCTATCCTTTTTAAATGAAAACTTAAGATCATATCATTTACCAGATGAATATTCTTTCTGCTTTGCAGAACTTTTGGCAATTGTGAAAGCCTTGAAGTTCTGCCTTTTGTATTCGAATATGAATGTTTGTCACAGAATTTGGAAGGGGTTGATAGGAAAACCTACCAAATCCCAGTTCGTGTAGGAGGGGCAAGCATAAGAAAGAGAGAGATGTAAAGCAGACGACGGAAGAGAAACAACGTCCGAAGGACAGAGCGTCGTATATTAAAGAGACAAGGCAGAAAACATTTAGAGAAATTGGCGCGGTGACAGTAGTTAGAAGAGAGACGAAGAAAGAGCCAATAGGAAAGCGAGAAGGTGCGAGAAAGGGACTTGGAAAGGAAGAGAGAGAGAGAGAGAGAGAAGGGGAGAGCAAGTTAAGATTTGGATGAGGAAGGACGAAAGAACGGAACGGTCGTGTCGAGGCTATCTTCCCGGGAACCCGAAGCCAAGAGGTGCTTCTAGGCAGGTACGCGAGCAGCAGGTTAGGCTTTATCATTCTTTCCGAAATAGAGAAGCCGCGAGTAAACCTCGCTGCCGCATGTTCCGCGGGAAGCGAGAAGCGAGAAGCGTATACCTCCCGGGAACCACAAGGGGAAGTTCAGCTGCGGGCACGAGAAATAGTCCGTGGGGAAGCGAATTTGGCCGACGAAAATACGCCGTTAGGTTCTTATGCCAAGTGTCCTACGCTCTCGTTATTTGCGAAGTCCGAAAACAGTATTGGTTCGGAAAAGATTGCAGGGACGTGGGAGGACGGGCATGAGGACGATAATACGGCGTTAGGTTGGGATGCTAAGCTTCCTACGCTCTCATTGAGTTACGATGACGGGGCATTAATACAAAGGCAGCAGGTGCCCGAGAACAAGGATTGTTTCCGAGGGCAGACAGGAGGAAGCCAAGGAGACAATACGATAAGCAGCGACGATCTGTTTAGGATTCCTGCGTGCGAGCAGGCAAATTTACTGGTAGAAAGAGATAGCAGCGTATGCGCGCATGTCACCGGTGAAAATTGCGTAGCGCTTTGCGAAGCTTTTAATCTTACTTACGAAGGTGAGCCTTCTTTGGAGCTAACGTTGGATAATGCTAGAATTCTGAACATTGTCTAGATATAAGCATTAATATTGCTGGACGCATTACCTGGCGTAGTGCGTAAGGCGCGCGTACAATATAGCAACTGAATTAATGTTCATTTATTTTTGTTTTGTTCTGATAGTGCATCCCATTGCGTCGCTCTTCAGAGAAGACAATTTAGCCATTCGGGTTCCAGTAATCCTCCCGCCAAAAGGGTAACACGACGAGTTCGCCATTGTGCAGTAGAGAACTTCAGATGTCCACAGAAGTATATGAGAGTATTGCAAGATAAACATTTATGCAAAGTAGTTGCATTGATTAAGAATACTTTGGCATATCTTGTAATTAAATATAATAGGCGAAAGCCTCATATGTTGATTTCTATTAATGCTAAATTTTCTGGATTAATAGTTTATAGACCAGGACGGTTGCTGAGTCTCCATTACTGGGTATTATCTTATTGCTTTGACGTTAAATTAAATTGGATTAATAGGCTAAGGACTCACATGTTAAATTCAATTAACGTTAAATTTCTAGATCAATAATTCTTAGACGAGGACAGTTACTGAGTCTGTGTTATTGTATAGTTTCATTTCTTTAAAGCTTTGAAATCCATACGAGAAATTCTGTTTAATATTCAACTTAATCATAATTGTTTTATGCAGTTATTGTAACCACTTAGTATCGCGCAGAAGCATCTAAGGATTATTTGTACTTTGTTAATTTGAATATTTTTGGATACTTTGAGAATTTCAATAAAACTAATTCTTCAAATGCCAACTTTGCTACCTCATTTAGACCCTGCATTTCCCCACTGTACAGTTACGTTACAATGTTATTCTTTTTACAGGTTCATTAAGTGCCACACAGATTGTATATCAATATAAACCACAAAATTATTTCACGCAAAAAATATAGGAAAGTCTCTTTCATTTGGAGTTACTTAATACACATATTCTGTTTTGTTGGATTCCTAGCCATTTGGGAATCCGAGGGAATGAAATAGTGGATACAGCTGCAAGAGATAAAAAAATTTCCTTTAACTCTAAGCCATTTATCCGATGAAAATAGAAAAATTGTTTCATGATTGATAGGAGGATTGGACAGCTACTATTTCTATTATGTTGCAAGAAGTTTATCTAAAGTTGGTTCATGGACGACATCCTCAAGCGCCTTTAGGCGTGAGGCGGGTAGTTTTGGAACATAGCTTTGAATTGGACATAGCTATGAATCATCAATATCTATTAAAAGAGGAGAGTAAATCCATGTGCTCATGTGAACAGAGCTTTCTATTAAGCTTATACTGATAGAATGTATAAAATGCCAACTACGACAGCTTCTAGGAATTAACGGCACTTTAACTGACATACTTGGTGATACACAGTTAAATGTCAAAAGAGTGTTTATATTTCTTATTTTTTAAAAAAGCTCGTCTTTTTATTATACGCTTTTATTCAATTTGCTTTTCTGTAAGTTTGTGTATCCATCAAATATTGTAACCAATATTAAACCAACTACACGACAAGCTGGAGAGCTAAAACTTGATACACAACACAGGATCGACGACAATGCATGATAAAGGAAACATTTTTCAAATCGGTTCACTGGTTTGCGTTCTAGGGCACCAATTCATTTCAGCCGTCTCTCCATAACTCAGAGGAACGATTGTTATACGAATTGCTTTATTGTTTCGACCAAACAATTAGTTTTTTAAATCGTTGACGCCGGCTTGAAGAGATATAATAATTAAACATTACAAAATCGTATTTTGAAGAAAACCTTTTTTTTTCCCTCTTGTCTTGTTAAATGTTTACAGGGTGTTTCATAATTGGTGTCCCGTCTTTAGGTCCAAATAACGACTCAAGGGGAACAGATTGGCGGAAAATGAATATTGATTATTTAGTTTTAATGTCCCCTAATTCAGAATAAAAACATTTCGCGTCACTGGGGGTGAATGGGTAAATTTTAAAAATTTTAATTTTGTACGGGTAGGGTTTGGACCCCATGTGTTGTTTAGAAAGTTGTAGAGCATCATGTAAAATGTGGATTTAGCAAAAAACCGGTGAAAAAATCTCATGCCTTGCCCCCTTTATCGAGCGGGTAAAGTGAAAGGTATGGCTAGCCGAAGTGGACAAAAACAATACTTATTAGAAAACAGTAGGGCCTAAATTTGGAGTGGGGCCAAGACCATTAGCTTTTCAGGGTAACAACTCATTCATGCTCATTCATTTTCAAATGTACTGTTTTCTAATAAGTAATAAAGTTCTAATAGGTTTCTAATGAGCTTTTCAGTTTTTGTCTACATTAGCTAGCCATATCTTTCACTTTACCCACTCGATAAAGGGCAGGGGATGAGATTTTTTTCACCGGCTTTTTTGCTAAACCCACATTTTACATGATGCTCTACAACTTTCTAAATAACACATGGGGTCTAATTCTACCCCTACAAAATTAAAATTTTCAAAATTTACCCCTTCACCCCCAGGGACGCGAAATGCTTTTATTCTGAATTAGGGAACATTAAAACCAAATAATCAATATTCATTTTCCCCAGTCTGTTGTTTTTGAGTCGTTATTTGAACCTAAAGACGGGACACCAATTATGAAACACCCTGTATTATTAAATTATTTTTAGACGCTTATCCCTTAGTAGATTGGTGATTAAATAATAGTTTTTAATTTAAAATACAAAATGAATAAAAAATAAGATATAATAAACAAAAATAATTAATCAAAATCAAAATAAAAAGCTGACGTTTCGGATAGAAACTATCCTTTATCAAAGCAAATAGGATAATTCTCTAAAAGCAAATAGAATATGAGAGAATTATCCTGAAGTTATAAAAGAAGTACGACAATCGACAATCGAACAGTAAAGTGTACATTTTTTCAGATGGGACGAAAGCAGCGCTTTCACAAAGATCATCGAACCAGAATAAATTCCAAACGAAATAAGACACTGAGGTAGTCAAGAAGCCTAACCAACCCAAGCGGTCTTCCATATTATACAAAAAAGAAAATAAGATTGACGCTTGTCAGAAACAAAATACAAACGAAATAAAAAGAACAACCACAAAGAAGATTATCACATCTTCCAGTTGTCCTGGAAAGAGACGTTGCTGATGTCTTCAAAGTCAATGTCAAGAATGTACCTTGGTTTTCGATACTTCATATGCCACTTCATATCCATTGAGTTCTTCAGTATTCCAGTTACTAGGTCACTGTCATGAATCTTCATCTTCTGCACCATAATCAAAAAAAGGTCCTGTATAAACTTCCCGATGTGGACCATATCTAGATCTGAGTGGATGGATTGGTTTTTCACTGTTCCTTCTGTCAAGCTGGGCAACGGTCCTCAGGGTAAAATTCTGGAATGACTGTAGCTCACTCCATCTGCTTATACAGATAGTCGCCCACGCAGCCATGCCATATAGAAGTATGGTCCGAATAATCGACTTGTACAGAAGTAACTTATTGTCGATGCTGAAGGTGCTGTTGCGGCCCAGGAGACCTATGAGACTGTACTTAGCCCTCTTCGCTTTGTTCAGAGCGTAAGTCACGTGACGATTCCAAGAGAGTCTTCAGTCGATGATAACGCCAAGGTGTTTGTAGTTGTCTACCTAGTCCAGTTTCTTATTGAATAGAACAAGAGAATCTGGGGGACGCTTGAACTTTCTGTTGAAGTACATAGCCTTGCACTTTACGACATTAAGGTTCAGCTTCCAGCTGTTAAGCCAGTCTTTGAACATCTTCAAGGCCTGCTGCAGACGAGTGACAGCGTGAGCCGGCTTGTGTGCCCATGTTAAATGGCAGTATCGTCAGCATTGAAATATAGATTACAACTTTTAGGGTTCGGGAAATCATGCACAAAATAATTAAATAGCACGGGCCCGAAAACAGAACCTTGAGGGACACCGGCCTTTACAACACGGGGCGTGGATAGATTTTCACCAACTTTAACTTGGTATGACCTGTCAGTGAGAAAAGATTTCACAATCAAAATCAAATCAGGAGGAAACCCGTCTCTAATCATCTTGTAGACAAGGCCCCCATGCCACACTTGGTCAAAAGCTTTACTGACATCGAGGAATACCACTCCGCAGTACCTGGAAAGGTTTAAGGGAATCCTGAGGTGTTCTACGAGCCTCTATATCTGCATCTGACAAGAGTGGGCGGCACGAAAGCCAAACTGATCTTTCCGAAGAAGGTCATTGGCGAAACAGTGGTCTTGGAATCTGACGAGGATCGTTTTCTCCAAAACTTTAAGACATTGAGGGGAGCAGACAAATAGGTCGGTAACTCGAGGGAATTGCTGGATACTCAATTGCCCCTGCTTGGGGATACTCAAAACAATAGATTGTTTCCAAGATGCAGGGAAGTAAAAAAATTTCCAGCAGTTGCTAATGATATTGGTGAGAAAGTCAATAAAGTTCTTTGGGAGATTCATAAGGGCGTTATTTCTCACCTTGTCTCTTCCTGGAGCCTTCTTTTTCGGTTTACTTATGATGGTGGCGATCTAGCCGGCCTCGATGTTGTTCTTCGTTAAATGACCATCTTCCACACGCTGAGACATGATTTGACTCTCAGAATTGTTGTTGATAGGAGTAACAAATTGTATTTCAAGTGAATCTGCAATGACTTGGGCCTTGTCCTGATCAGTTTGCACATAGTCACCTTGTGGTGTACGGAAAGGAGGAAGCGTATAATTCCTCTTCTTCTGTAATGCTCTGACCATACTCCAAATGGAATTGTCGCGAGCCGACAAGCTTCTGAGTTTGTCGTTCCATCTAGCGTCTCGAAGCTCTTTTATCTCCTCTTGAACTCTTCGCACTAACCTGTTGTACTTGGTTTTGAGCCAAGGTTCACGATAGCGTTGCCATAGTCTACGGGTCCTGTTTCTTTCAGCAATTAGGCACTGGATTCCAGGAGTGAGTTGGATTCGATGAGGAGGTTTATTCTCTGATGGATAGTTTCTAGCTTCTGTGGCACTGTTAATACATCTGGTGATGCCTTCAACATGTTGATCAATGTCCTTTATACATAACGCAAGGTCGGGATAACAGCCATAGTCCTTAAGAATATCGTTGTAGAGCTTTCAGTCTCGATGATGTACGAGTTCTTCTCTGAAATTTATGTCGACATTGTCAATGTTCAACGCCACAGGCTTGTGGTCAAAAGAAAGGTCATCAATTGTGTAGACTTACGAGAAGAGTACATGAGGTAGTAAAGAAACTTCGTAACGAGAGATGGAATGAGAAAGTGAAGAGTTTGTCAACCCAGGATAATTCTATCTGGTGCATGATTCGAGCCTTACAAAAAAAAAAAGACCATGAACATACTACCGCTTTTAGACACTAATGGACATTTTATAACTAATGACCAAGACAAAGCACAGCTTATTGCTGATTGGCTTAAACAACAATTTGTGACTCCAAAGGATGATATTCCAGAAGGACTCGAAATATCCAAAATGGTAGAAAGCAGCATAACAAAGTATTACAACAATAGCTATCATGTGGCCAAACATTATATACAGATAGCTGAGAATCAAAATTGCGTTAAGAAACTCAAGAAAAAAAAGGCACCAGGTAAAGAGACTATTAAAAACAATGCCTTAAAAACTTACCGCAAAATGTAACTGGTGATATCACTAAAATTATAAACGACTGTTGGGATAACTGTTACTTTCCGGATACATGAAAACAGTCTGTTGTCCTAAGTATTCCTAAACCCGGTCAAAATCCTGCAAACCCTGTAAGCAACAGGCCCATCAGCTTATTATCTTCTTTTTCGAAAGTCTTGGAGAGAACAATTCTCACAAGATTCTTAGATTTCTGCACAACCAATAATTTCATCCGTGCAGAACAATTTGGTTTTCCGGCGAAACATTCTTTCCAGCTCCAAGTTGGAGACTTATAGCGGATGTTAACACTCCCCTTAATCTTTCGATGTATTGCGGCGTCATCTTCTTAGATGTTGATAAAGCCTTTGATCAGGTCTGGCATTAAGGCCTTATTTGAAAAATGATAACTGATGGTTTCCCACATGATTTAATTAGTCTAGTTCACTCGTTTCTGTCCAGCAGGTCTTTTCAGGCCAGAGTTGGAGATGAATTATCTAATACCTGTAAGATAAATGGCGGTGTCTCACAAGGATCAGTGCTGGGGCCAGTTCTGTTCATTTATTATATACGTGACTTTCCTGAAATCTCTTACTGCAAGCTATATTTTTATGCGGAAGATGCTGCTATACTGATATGGGCACACCAGCCTTGTGTTGCTGTATCACATTTGCAGAAAGCCCTTAAAGAATGTGAAATCTGGTTTAGCAAGTGCCGATTAAAACTGAATGTCGACAAATGCAAAGCAATGTTTATCACTAAGAAGAAAAAGAGAAATCTTGACTCCTTAAAGTTATATGGCAAATACTTGGCATGGGTTGATTATTATAGATACCTTGGCGTTGTTATTGATTCAAAGCTATCATGGAATATGCATGTCACTTATGCGATGAACAAGGCCAAAAAAGCAAAGTTTAGCTTAATTGCTCTGTTAGGTCGTAACAGTGCCCTCAGTGTTGATAACAAACTACTGTTATACAAAATAATTGTTCGTGTCATCTTGCTATATGGCATGCCCGTCAGGGCTACAATTTGCAAGACAAGATGGAAGAAACTCCAAATTTTCCAGAACATTACCCAAAGGACTATTGCACAATTAGATAGGAGAATTGCTCGCAATTAAACCATTCATAATGATTTCGATATGACCCATGTTGGGAAATATGTTCAAGAGCTCATGAAAACCGTGCTGCCTATTATGGTAAATCATGATAATGATCTAGTCTCTGGCATCCTAAAACATTCTCTACATAGAAAAAAGCATCGTAATCCAAGACATATCCTTGATGTCAATTTTGATGACATTTATAATGTCATCTTCCCAGATGACTGGGTTTCTTAAGTTTTTCGTTTTTTGTGGCTTACTATGTTCAGACAATCGTCAATCAAATTTCCTATGTCCTATGCTCTGAACAAAGCGAAGAGGGCTAAGCACAGTATCATAGCTCTCATAGGTCGCAACAGCGCCCTCAGCATTGACAACAAGCTACTTCTGTACAAGTCGATTATCCGGACCATACTCTTCTAGAGTCTATGGCATGCCTGCGTGGACGATTATCTATAAATCCAGATGGAGTGAACTGCAGTCGTTTCAGAATGTTACGCTGAGGTCCATTGCCCAGCTTGGCAGAAGGACGGTGAAAAACTAAACCATCCACTCTGATTTAAACATGGCCCATATCGGAAAGTTTATACAGGACCTCCTTTTGATTATGATGCAGAAGATGAAGATTCACGACGATAAACTTGTGAATGGGATACTAAAGAACTCATTGAACATGAACTGGCATACGAAGTATCGTAAACCGAGGCACGTTCTTGACGTCAATTTTGAAGATATTAGCAACGTGTCTTTCCCGGACTACTGGAAGATGTGATAATCTTCTCTGTCGCTGTATTTTTTTTTTTACTTCGTTTGTGTTTTGTTACTGACAATCGTCAATCTATTTTCTTTTTTATATAATGTGGAAGACCGCTTGGGTTGATCAGGCTTCTTGATTACTCAGTCTAATTCATCTGGAATTTATTCTGGTTCGGTGAGCTTTGTGAAAGCGCTGCTTTCGTCCCATCCTAACAAATGTACACTTCACTGTTTGATTGTCGATTGTCGATACTTGTTTCATAAGTTCAGGATAATTCTCTAATATTCTATTTCCCTTTTGCTTTGATAAAGGATAGTCTCTATCCGAAACGTCAGCTTTTTATTTTGATTTTGATTAATTATTTTTGTTTATTATATCTTATTTTTATTCATTTTGTATTTTTAATTAATAACTATTATTTATTGTATTCCAGGGTTCTTGTGTCTAGTCCTTCTCTAAATATATATATCCGTAGATTGGCGATTAGATTACTTACTCTTAATATATATGTGCATCATCTAATTAACTATAAGTACTATTGGAATGCTAATCTTTTGGCAGTATTTTATGAATGATTGTTTTTTATTTTGTTTTTTTTGGTCGTATTAGGGTGCAAATGAATTCGTAGTTGACGCATCCATAAATTCAACCAACCAATCAACCCAACTTTCAGACCATGAACAATAAATTCTATTTTCCGATGTGTTATTAACACAGAATAATGGAAGAAATGTTGCACTAACACCATAAAACGACTGCCAATTACCACATAGTAAATACAGCCTTAAATATACCGATGACAGAAAAAAGAAAATATCATCGGAAGACAATGGGTTCTTAAAGTCTTCAAAAGCAGAAATGTAAAATATAAGTTGAGAAAGTCAAGACCCTTGGAAAAAAAAGAAAATTCATATCCATGGCTTTTAACATATAGGCTGCTTTTATAAGGATCGGTGAAAATTAGCAAAAACTTCCGACCTCAAGATGGTCTACAAAAGCAGCGAAAGCAACTTATGGTGCAACTTATCTGGCACAAAGCAGAAGAATAAAAACGATAACCAGGATTAATGAACACTTCTGAAAAGTCCTGAAAAATCTGGTTTTAACCACTACCTCCTGCCCAGTGGACATGCAGCTGTGAAAAAATATAAAGAAAAATACAGACTAGAATCATACATTTTTAGTCTTTTGAGATATATAAGTACCAACCAGATGCCTTAAAGAACTAAAAGTCTATTAAACCTAAAGAACAGGGCTAAATTATTCTATTGTATTAGCAAATGCCATTATTTTGTTTTTATTTTTAATCTTTATTTTTGGATAAGAGCGCTTATTGAAATATGAAAATTTAATGGTTGAAATGGTACATGTATGCTATGCCATGATTTAGATTTCGTTTATGAAAAAAATGTTGCCTCCTCTCTTTTATTCTCGCGCGTGAAATATCTACAGCTGCTCAAGATCAGTCCCCATTTTGTTTTATTTATTTATTTACTTATTTATTTATTTATTTATTTATTTATTTATATGCAATTACAATTACAATTATATATAATAACAGAACAATAAATTGATAATAATCATAATACAACAGTATAAAAAAAATTCAAATAAGATAAATTGAGTAATTTTTGTATCAAAAGAATAAAAAGTTGCCGAAAAAAATTTATATAAATCAATCTAAAATAAGTATGGTATATAAATTTGTATGGCATTAAACGGCAAAAACAATAATAATAATATTAATAATAATTTTTATAACTAAAAACATTTCAATTGGTTGCCCCCTGAGTGGATGCCCCCTTACCGTGGGTCAGGGGTTTGGATGCTTCAGGGATTCTGTGAGCTATACTGGAGCACTGCTACTTTAGGGTCACCCTTACCAGAAAGGTCATGGTTGAGAAGTGAGACGAAGAGTATCCAAACAAACATATATCTCATGATGTCGACGAATAAGAGAATTCATACTGCATCGGGTGTGGCGCAGGTTAAAGTCTTCCGCGTTCAAAAGTTAGGCAGAGGCTCTCGTTCGAAAAATAGTCGACAGTCTCCCGGCTGTTATCTCGGAGCAATGCCTCCGAGAAGCCCCACCGGTGCACTCGTAATGCGCTTAGGGAAACGGTCGGGGGCAGCGCATGCCTTTACCTGGGAGGAGAAACGGGTAAAGCGACAACGGGATCGGCACTTGGAACGTATTCTCCATGACAGGAAAGGAATCAGAGTTAGTGGAGGAAGCCAAACGGTATCGACTGTACCTCTACGAAATGTCCGGGTTCTGGAACTGTGGACTTAGAGGGAGGGTGGAAGCTTTTCTACTCTGGTGTCGACCCTAACATGACTGCCCAGGCGGGAGTGGGGATACTCACAAGTCCCCGGCTGGCAGATTATGTTGCAGATTGGACCCCCTTAGGTGGAAGACTATGTCTCCTGAAGCTTCAGATGGAAACGGTCTCTCTCTCTCTCTCTCTATTCGTTGCATATGCTCCGAATGCAGTCACAGAGTACCCACTTTTTCTAGAAGAAGTTGATGCTGCTCTTAGCAGGAGAGGGAGTGCAGATTCTGTCATCCTGATGGGCGACTTCAATGCACACGTGGGGGCTGATGACCAAACGTGTAAAGGCGTGATTGGGAGGAATGGTGACCCCGATTTAAATGTGAATGGGAGGTGCTTGTTGGACTTCTGTTGCAACAATGGACTTTCCATCACAAACACCTTCTTCCATCACAAGGATGTCCCTAAGTATACCTGAAACAAGGATACAATGGACCAGACGTCACTGACTGATTTTGTAATCGTTTCAGCAGACTTACTCCGATCAGTTTTGAATACTGGTGTGAGAAGAGGGGCAGAACTATCAAGTGATCACCACCTTGTTGTCTGCACTTTGCGGTTCTCTGAATCCATGCCAACCAAGGGAAATACTAGGTTCAGACAACTTGGCGCATCAAATGGGAGGCATTGGAGGATAGAGCTGTGAGGAAGACCTTTGCAGATAACATATCTTCAAGTTTCAAAGACCTACCCAGTGATCATGGTACTGTTGAAGAGGAGTGGCAGATTATTAAAACTGCTGTGATTACTTCGGCTGCACTGTGCTGTGGTCGTAAGCAGCTGAATGTGGCGCAGGGCGGTGAGAAAAGGACTGCATGGTTGGAACGGTGAAGTCCAAGAAGCTGTCAAGGCAAAGAAGGAAGCCTATTTGCTGTGGCTTGCAAATGAGTCAACTTCGAGTCGGGCGCGGTACACTGAGGCGCGAAAAGCAGCAGCAAAGATAGTATCAACAGCTAAAGCCAAGGCCTGGGAGAAGTTCGTGGAGAAATTGGAGGCAGACTTTGGTTCGGCAAACAAGGTATTCTGGCAGACCGTGCGCCGCCTCCGTTGAAAGAAGTCTCTTTCAACACAAACTATTAAGAATTCAGATGGGAGGCTTCTGAAAACGGAGGAGAGCGTGTTGCATCAGTGGAAGGAATACTTTGCATCTCTTTTTAATGCGGTGACAGCAACAACTGAGGCACTGTCGGGGGAGCAGTGTGGTTTCCGACCTGGCCGAAGCACGACAGGTCTCATTATTGCTCTAAGGCAAATCTTTGAGAAATCCTGAGAGTATGCAAAACAGGTCTACGCTTGCTTTGTAGACCACGAAAAAGCATATGACAGAATTCCTCGGGAGAAGCTCTGGCAAGTGACGCAAGAGTATGGAGTGGATGGGCAATTACTGGTTGCTATCATGTCTCTGTACAAAGGCTCTGATATGTGTGTCCGGATAAATGGCATTAAGTCAGGACCGTTCACTGTGGGTGTTGGACTCCACCAAAGGCGCGTACTGTCGCCCCTCTTGTTTATTATCTTTATGGACTGGATAGATAAGGGCAGCCGAGGCGATGAGCGTGTTTGTGTGGGTGACTGCCTGGTGGAAAGGTTGCTCTCAGCTGACGACCTTGTCCTCCTTGGATCTTCTCGCACGAACCTTCAGCATGCACTAGACCGGTTTGCAGCCAAATGTGAAGTAGCTGGGATGAAGATCAGTGTGGCTAAAACTGAGGTTCTGGTCCTTTCAAGACAGCCTGCTCAGTGCGCTCTCCAAGTTAGGGGAGCCTCATTGAGACAGGTGGAGAAATTCAAGTATCTCGGGATTGCATTCACGAGTGATAGACGGCAGGAGAAAGAATTGGATGCTCGGATCGGTGCAGCAAGCCGTGTCAGACGTGAACTGTGGCGATCCGTGATAACGAAACGCGAGCTGGGTAACAAAGCCAAGCTCTCCGTCTTCATATCTATCTTTGTCCCCATTCTCACCTATGGTCATGAGGCTTGGGTAATGACCGAAAGAGTGGGATCGCGGGTACAAGCGGCCGAAATGAGATTTCTGAGAGGTGTGGCAGGTGTTACCCTCATAGACAGACTGCACAGCAGCACAATAAGGGAGTCTTTAGGTGTTGAGCCGCTAATTCTCCGCATTGAGGGATCTCAGTTGCGCTGGTATGGCCACTTGATACGGATGCTGCTAACTGGTCTTCCTAGGCAGTTATTTTCCAAGCCGGTGGGTAAGAGACCAAGGGGTCGGCCTAGAACCAGGTGGCTAGACTACATGAAGAATCTGGATTCGAGTCGATTACATTACGGTAGGACATGCACCTGATGGCAGAAGATCGCGATCGCTGGAGAGCCTCCATAGGGCTGCTGCCCCCGCGACCATAACGGATATGCGGGTTTGAAAAGTAAGTAAATATTTCAATATAACCAATAATAATAATAATAATAATAATAATAATAATAGTAATAGTAATAGTAAGTTAAACAGAGGACTTTGTAAATTGGTTTCATTTAAGAGTAAACAGAAGTTAAATTAGATGCAGTTTGGCCTCGTGAAGCTCAACCGTTAACGGGTGACCAACAGATAGCGCCGGAAATCGAAATTGATCTGCTTAAGTAATTCACACTATAAAATGGGATTACTATTTTTTTCTCTCTCGTGAGATAGTGATGATATGGACTGTTATCTTAGGGGGATTTCTAATAAATGTTATGCGTGACTTTATACGAGGCACATCCAGAAAGTAAGTTTCCCGATGTTTCCCCCTTTAAAGTAAACATAATTAGCCGTGTCAATTGCGCATTCGTAACATCTATGACGTATCAATCATATGCCATCCGGACAGGTCCCGCCTCGTGCCAGTAGCGTGGTAGGAATGGTCCGAAATGGAAGCTCTTATTTCTTCTCCCGCCCCCTGCGAGGTTCGGCCGGTGATAAAGTTCTTGAATGCACAAGCATTGCGCCAACTGAAATTCATCGTCAGCTCTGTCAGGTCTATGGGCCGAACATCAAGAGTAAGCAGATGGTGCGTCGCTGGTGTAGGCAGTTTTCCGAAGGTCGTCAAAGTGTCCATGATGAAGAGCGCAGTGGGCGACCATCCCTCATTAGTGATGATCTTGTTGAGCCCTGATCTTGCTCCCAGCGATTTTCACGTTTTCTTGCACCTCAAGAAATTCCTGTCCTCCGGTGAGCGTTTTGGCAACGACGAAGAGCTGAAGACGTCTGTGACACGCTGGTTCCATTCACAGGCGGCAGAGTTCTACGACAGGGGGATACAAAAGTTGATCCCACGATACGACAAGTGTCTCAATTCTGGTGGTGGCTATGTTGAAAAATATCTTAAACATTGCTGTACTTGTTGCCAATAAATATGTTCCTGTATGTGTGAGTTTTTTTTTTTAATAGGGAATCTTACTTTCTGGATGCGCCTCGTATATAAATTGAGTTAGTTGAATAAAATAGAAATCATCAAATTTTTATAAGTTGAAGTTTTTAAACTCTGAACTGACGGAAGAAAAGCGGGCCTATTTAACAAAATTCGTAAAAAAACGTTTTGAAGTTTAATTATAAGATTTTTATTTTTCCGAGTGGTTGATCCCCATAAACATATTTCAAAGCATAAATTTGTATGAATGAAGGTGAAATATAAATTTAGTAAAATGTTACGTGGAAGATGATTGACTCTATAAATAATGCCTAAAGAATGGGATAGTTTAGTAGCTAAATGTTTTATATGAAGGCTCCATGATAAATCAGGGATAAAATAAATTCCTAAATATTTATGGGAAGGGACTCTAGTTAAGATTTTATTATTAACGCAAAGGGACTCTATTTTATTATAGTCAATCAGTTTATTACGTTGATGAAAGATCATGTTATATGATTTGTTTAGGTTTAATGGAAGTTGATTTAATAATGACCAGTTATAGATTTAATTAGTAAAGAGTTTACTATATTTTCAAGTTGTTCTTTGGAATCAGCTGAGGCTTTAAATGTAGTGTCATCGGCAAATATGCATTGTGTATTGCCAGCAATATTAGATAGATCATTAATAAAGAGTAGAACAATCGCGGTGATAGAATAGAACCTTGTGGTACTCCCTGGTTACTAATTAATTTTGGGGAAAGATTTGAATTGACATAAAGAGGATAAAGATAGGCCATGGTGCAAATTCACTTATTCAACAAAGCCATTGGCCAAGATATTAACATCCTACGCAGAAGTACCAAGATCAACACAAACCTCCACAAGATAAGCCTTACAAACAACATTTCCTGTATCCGGGACAATAATTACGACAGAGCGGGAATATACAAACTCAGATGTGGATCGTGTGTCATGTTTTATCATACGAAATGCTAACGTTGAAATAAATACTTCACTGCGATTATTTTTCAACTGTCCCAATAACATCTAAGGTACGATTCACTAATTTAGAAAACACATTTCAAATATATCATCTCAAAATAAGTAACTTCAGAATGTAGGAGGTTGACTCTCCATGTTATTGAATTGCCAAATAACTTGTAACCCAAAAGCTAGTTTATAACTTTAAAGTTCCCACCATAGAAACATATAACGATGGATGAAGATGGCAATAAGTTAAATTAAAAGAAACAGTAACAAAAAAAAGATTCTTAATAACAATTTAATCAGCAAATAATCCTGCCAACTATATATTAAATTCCTAATTAAGTATTACATGACCTACCTTGGTACACCTCTTAAAAATATTTAAGAACAAATATAAAAAAATACAATGAAATAAAACTAGAAAAATGTAAAAATTAGAAACAAACAGAAAACAAGATTTTCTATGAATGAAAAAAATATTTACTGTGAACTGCTAATTGAATCCTAGAAATTCACTAAACAATAAAACTCTCAACAATTAAACGCTTAAAGCAATAAAAAGGAACACAACTTCTCCTTAACAATAGAGATTGAAGTTAATAACACTAAACAACGATAAACAGATACCCCTAGAGAATAGAACAGATTTATATGAACAGAAAATCAATTCATTAAATAAAATTTAAACGATGAAACTAATTTAATGAACAAAATAATTTAAAATCCTCAGAATTATTCAGTGCCCTTGTTAAATTCAATAAATGAAGAAAAAACCTTAGAAAATTAGAATACCTTATCATAACAAATTCCGTTCTATTGCAAAGCTAACAAGCAGAAACCGATAAAAGCTTTTCTCCAAACACTTACTGAATAATTTGCTTTTTCCAAATACTGTGCCATTGAACAAAATGAATCATTTTTCCACTCCAATATTAACTTACATCAAAAGCCTAATTTACATCCCGCTATCAGCCATCATCTATCAAGGAGAGAGAGGGATATTGGCAGATTACATTGTTGCCAATTCAAAATTTTTTTTGTAGTTTTAAACCTAGCTAAAAATCCGCTAAAATCCGCTGTTCACAATTATTTGCTAAATGTTTCTAATTTTCTTACAATTTTTAAGTATTATACAACTATTTTCTTCGACCTATTCAAAACTTTTAAGTAACGAATATCTGGCATTAGCAGAAAGAGATATTGCAAAAATATTTTATAAAACTTTAAACCATTATACACTATAAACAGATTATTTTACCACCACGTATCAGTTCAAACAGGCAGAGGTACAATATTTGACCACGGCTGGGACAAAGTTAATATTCCTCTTGGTGATGTACTTAATTTTTTCCTTTTTATTTCTTTGTACAATAGCAGGCATGTTGATAAACCAAGGGGACCTGAAATTATTCAACTGTTTTTGCTTACCCTATAAAGGTACTAAACAATTTTTGCTTACTCTACCCTTAACTTCTGAGGAGGATACTTACTTGCAGAAATCTTCATGGTTCTTTAGGACAGTGCTCTCTTGAGAGAGTTAAGTGCACTAAGTGTGAGCGATATCAAACTCACCCACTTCTTTATAGAAATAATCTCACGGATTCCATGAGGCTGTAATATCTGAGCGCATGAATCCGACCCCTTTTTATCCATTCTAATGCGTTGCTTCCAGGACTTGACCCTTTCACTGCGTAATAAGATGGAATTATCCACTTTGCGCAGCATTACGCGAAATTTTAAAGCCTGTTGGATGGGAGGGGGGACGCTTTTTGATGTTAAAGATAAGAGGAACACTCTAAAAATACTAGCCAGAAACGCTGCACATGTCTTACGAAGACCATTCTTTTCGAAGTAATCTCCCTCAACTTCTATACAAAATATCATCCTTCTGAACCAGTCACATTTTTTCCAGTCCTGACATTGAGCTCGAAAGTGTAGTCTTTTTACGCTGCTAGGACATCATCGTCACTGTCAAAATGGAACCTCCTGATCTTCCTCTTGATTATGGGGAACAAAAAAAAGTCGCAAGACGCCATGTCTAAAGAATAGGGGAATGCGTCGACATATTGACATGATTTTCACAGAAAACCTCCGTTATCTTAACGGTGGCATGTGCTGGGACGTTGTTATGATGCCACAACAAATCTCTTGTGCCGGTCTTCGGATGCTTCTCCTTTTATTTTTCTAGTTTTGGCACGCAAGTTATCATATACAGTCTGCTGTAAATTTCTTTTCGTTTTTAATTCCAACAGGCAACACATGGCTAGTGGAACGGAAAAATAGTCACCTTCCCAGCACTCCAAAAACGTTTATATCTCTGTGTCAACCCACTGTGTCACATATTTAATTTAATTAAGCAGAGTGCGCTAAAATACGTAAACAGAGTTGGGAACGGGAGACTTGAATTAAAGGGCAACATCAAAATTTGACATATATATTTTTTGTCCTAAAATTATAGAGGGCATTGAAAAAATAAATTCTGCACAAAAAGTTTTCAAATATCACTATTATTTTCGAAGTTATGTAACTTTAAAAATTAACGCCTATGTCAGCACACTTGACCGTCTGACGTCAGAGGCGAATAAAGGCCGGTTCACATCCGCCGTTTATCGCCGGCGTTTTGGAACCCGAGGCATTTTTCGCTCGTCTGAAAAAACGTGGTCAATTCACATTCATCGTTTTGAACTCTCAGTGTTTTTTCAGGCATCGCCCAGGCGTAATCTGAAATTCCAATTGTGTTGGAATTTCAGGCGATTTCTGAAAAACGCCACCAATCAGATGCGAGACCCATAATGCACAGCGAGCAAGTCGATCACCGATGCTGCCCGTCAGTCCGCCATTGCATTTCAGCATATACATTAACTTGTTGAAATACGACTAGACGAAGAATTTATTCCGCTCTCAGTTTGGTGAATGGAAAACCTAAAGTACTAGATAGGGAAACTCTACTTCGTTGGCTCCCTATCTAGTGCCACAAGTTAATAATTACGGCGTGCTAAGAAAACATATACGTCTTTACTCCCTCCTGTGGCGAAAAAAATATACTATTTACAACATATAAAGTCGTAATACATTTTACTATTCTGGAAATTTCTAATTTTTACTTGATTAAAAATATTTTTTGGATATTTATTAATTTTTCATTTTTTCTACTAATTTTTTAATATATCTCGGTATGTATATATGAGAGCATAATTGTTTCACACTTTTTATTGATTAATTAATTGTGCTCTCTAGTTCACTTCGGTGTTTTAGAGAAATAATGAGATAGAGACAAATTGAGTCCCTGTGCTTCTTTTTCAAAAATATCAAAAAGAATATTCCCTCCCTTTAGCACAATCATTAAATCCAAATAATGAACTCTCATTTAAGTAATTTTTTTAGCCGACTCTGGGGGGGGGGGGGGTGAATTTAAATGTAGTAGGTATATAATTATTGTAAATACGGTACTGTAACAATAACAAGAATGATTTTACCGCCAAAGCGGATAAAGGGAGCACATTTTCTTGTTATAGCATCGTACATGGATATATAGAATTAACCAACATTTTAAAACACTTGAGAGTAAATAAATAAATATGAAAACTAAATTGTAAATTACTATTTAAATAGGCTAACGTATCGAGAGAATTTAAAAGAATAAACTTGAAGAATGAAAGGTGAATGGAGAGTGAAGTTATTCCTCATACACTTAAAAAAATAAAAGTTCTTTAATTTGTAAGAATTCTCACATAATGTTAAACGAAGTGAGCCTCAATTGCTGAAGCGTTATGTGTAAGCATCTATTAGATTTTCATATTAAATTACTAAAGTCTTATTGAAGCAAGCGATTAACTACTATTAAATTAATTAGTAATGAGTTTTCGATACCATTAAGCCTAAGAGTACTATACTCTTGATTCAAATAAGCTATGGATAACAAAAGATCTACTAACGCATAAGGAGTTGGTTGATATATTACACGCCATATCTTAGCATTAAAAGTTCTATAAATTCTGTATTGTACCATTAGGGCACATGCTAGAAAATCAATTGCCACTATCATTATTTACTCGTTATATTCACTCATGGCACGTTGTTAACAGTTATTTGATATATTACATGCCATATGTTAACATTTAAAGTTCCAATGGTGCCATATGGTATCATATGGCACCATTAGGGCACGTGCTATTAAACCAATAACCATTATCATTATTTTCTCGTGATATTCACTCATGGCACCTTGTTATGAGTCGTTTGATATATCACATGCCATATCTTAGCATTGAAAGTTCCAATGGTACCATATGGTTTCATAGGGCACCATTAGGGCACGTGCTAGTATACCAATAACCATTATCATTATTTTCTCGTGATATTCACTCCTGGCACCTTGTTATGAGTCGTTTGATATATTACATGCCATATCTTAGCATTGAAAGTTCCAATGGCACCATATGGTATCATATGGCACCATTAGGGCACGTGCTATTAAACCAATAACCATTATCATTATGTTCTCGTGATATTCACTCATTACATGTTGTTACAAGTCGTTTGATATATTACATGCCATGTGTTAGAATTGAAACTTCCAATGGTACCATATCATGCCATAGGGCACCATTAGGGCAAGTGCTACTAAACTGTTAACCATTATCATTATTTTCTCGTGATAGTCACTCATGGCACGTTGTTACGAGTCGTTTGATATATTACATGCCATATCTTAGCATTGAAAGTTCCAAGATTACCATATGGTATCATAGGGCACCATTAGGGCACGTGCTACTAAACCAAAAACTATTATCATTATTTACACGAGATATTCACTCATGGCACGTTATTACGAGTCGTTTAATCTATTACATGCCATATCTTAACATTGAAATTTCCAATGTACCATATGGTTTCATAGGGCACCATTAACGCACGTGCTAGTAAACCAATAACCATTATCATTTTTTTCTCGTGATATTCACTCATGGCACCTTGTTACGAGTCGTTTGATATATTACATGCCATATCTTAGCATTGAAAGTTCCAATGGTACCATATGGTTTCATAGTGCACCATTAGGGCACGTGCTACTAAACCAAAAACAATTATCATTATTTTCTCATGATATTCACTCATTACATGTGTTACGAGTCGTTTGATATATTACATGCCATGGTTTAGAATTGAAAGTTCAAATGGTACCATATGGTATCATATGGCACCATTAGGGCAGGTGCTATTAAACCAATAACCACTATCATTATTTTCTCGTGATATTCACTCCTGGCAACTTGTTACGAGTCGTTTGATATATTACATGCCATATCTTAGCATTGAAAGTTCCAATGGTACCATATGGTTTCATAGTGCACCATTAGGGCACTTGTTACTAAACCAAAAACAATTATCATTATTTTCTCATGATATTCACTCATTACATGTTGTTACAAGTCGTTTGATATATTACATGCCATATCTTAGCATTGAAAGTTCCAATGGTTTCATAGGGCACCATTAGGGCATGTGCTACTAAACTGTTAACCATTATCATTATTTTCTCGTGATAGTCACTCATGGCACGTTGTTACGAGTCGTTTGATATGTTACATGCCATATCTTAGCATTGAAAGTTCCAAGGTTACCATATGGTATCATAGGGCACCATTAGGGCATGTGCTACTAAACCAGTAACTATTATCATTATTTACACGTGATATTCACTCATGGCACGTTATTACGAGTCGTTTGATCTATTACATGCCATATCTTAACATTGAAAGTTCCAATGGTACCACTTGGTACCATTAAAACACGTACTACTAAACAATTCAGACATCACTATATACCGTTATATTCATTCATGAGACATCCTTGCACGTACACGTGCCATTAGACCGATACTTGCTATCACTAGTTACTCTGGCAAAGTTGACTTTTAGAACTGCGAGCACTGCGTGCACTGCAGAGAAGCATCCCTCAGAGACACCCAAATGAACAACTCATTCATAGCAACCGTTTCGTATTCGCCCTGCAGTGAAGCATCACTTAAAGACGCCACTGTTGACTCATAATTTCGCAGCATTTTACTCTGAAGTTATTAATTACTATTAGAAATTAATAAAATTTATTTTAATTCGTAAATATTTAACAATGATCAGTTAATTTTATTGAAACGCTAAGTATAAGAATTTACAAAATTATCACTAATTAATAACTGATTTAAACATTTGATATATTAAAAAAGATTACTAAATTGCAAAAAAATAAGTTGAGTGGGTCTTGTATCACATAAATGAATTCTGTATATACACTGTCGCGATCTGTATATCTTAGGTAATACTAGGTAATATACACTGTCGCGATCTGTTTGTGATTTGTTTGAAGTAGGATCCTGCAAAAACCCCACCAGTCAAAACTCCTAGAGTAATAGCGCAAATGAGGACATATCCTAGAAATAAACCTTAATTTTTATCTGATTTTTTATAATTTATACATTATTTTATCAAATTATTTGAAAAATATCTGGGTTTTTTATCAGAACTTATTAGAGTTTTTATTTTCGTATTTGGAGAGGGGGGCCTTTTTTAATTTATTTTCTAATATTAATTTACCGAATTAATTATTTGGTGATGGCTTTGGCCATAAAATTTATACTACGTATTTTCATTATTGTCGTACATCCGGGTGAATATGACATTAAATTTACAGCTTTTTGCAATTTCAAAAAGCTGTAAGTGATAAATGAAAAATTAAGCCACGAGCCTACATTACAGTCAACAATGACTTAATTGCTCAGAGCGTCGCGATCTCAGACTGGAATTTTCTTTTCTTTTCCTATTTTCATTTATTATTTATTTAAACGCATTTAACATCTGCATTGTAATATTTTAACATCTGAGGCATCATGTTTAAATAATCCATCAGCTTTTCTTTAATATATTTGATACTTGGGGTCTTTGTTACTGTTTACATATACGGTGGCTACGCTATGACCTATTCATTAACAGAATTATTTTTATATTTGCGGTGTAAGACCATGTAGCGAATGTACGAATAACTCCCGTAAAAAGAAAAATAACCAGATTTACTACTACTCCAAAAGAAAGGATCGAGATACTATAACTACTATCACTACCTCTGCTGGTCTTACCATTACTGATGGACTGGATATTAGTAACTGTTTTGCCCAGTATTTCAGTGAAAGTGTCTCTACTTCTTTCAACACATTCTCGGAGAACAGTCTACCTATTGTCCCCCTATTGATAATCTCATCTTAACGGATAGAGATGTTGCCTACGGCATTAATAGATTACGGGCCAAGCCTTGCAATTCTCTGACAGAGGTTCCTTCCTTTATTCTCAAAGGCCTTCGAGATGTTATTCCTCTTAGGCGCATCTTTAATTTGTGTCTAAAACCTGGTCACTGTCCTAAAATAAGGAAGAGTGCGGTTGTGGTTCCTGCCTTTAAGGATGGTTCTGCCAAACGGACTGACATTGCTAGCTATAGGCCGATGTCTATCCTTCAACCCATTGCCAAAGTCTTTGACAACATCATTCATAAATATTATCTACAACATGTCCTTCCTTATGTTCCTGCGTGTTAACATGGTTTCATTCCCCGACGTTCCGCTGTGAGCAATCTTGTATCGCTCACCACTCATGCTCATGATGCCCTTGACCACTGCCAGCAACTTGACGTGGTCTGCCTTGATATGCAAAAGGCGTTCGACTCAGTCGTTCATGAGTTACTAATTAAAAAATTGCGTGCGTATGGGATTGTTGATGAACTCCTTCGGATAATGCGCTCTTTCCTGTTGGATCGGCAGTTTGTTGTATCTATACGACATCATTCATCATTGCCCTATAGGCCTCACTGTGGTGTTCCACAGGGTTCTGTCCTAGGGCCTTTATTATTTGCTATCTTCACTGCTGACCTCCCCGAGGTGATTAGAAACTCCCATATATTGACGTATGCAGATGGTGTGAAACTTTTTGGTAACATTATAATTGTCTTAATGCTCACTTGCTTCAGCAGGAAATTTATAGTATATGTCATTGGTGTGAGCAGAATGATCTTGCAATTAATGCAACCAAATATGACAAAAAAGACTAACTTTATCGAGTTCTCCTAGTCTGTTTGTGCAAGTTGCCAAGCTCTGTGTCCATGATCTTGGCGTAATCGTTGTTAGCACACTTTCCTATAATTCCCAAGTTGACTGTTCGTCTGAAGGCTTACACAGCTCTTGGTACCATTGTGCGCAATGGCGCCGATTTTCGGTGCCCTTCTACATATGTTCGGCTCTATGGGAGTCTAGTTTTACCCATTTTGTCCTACTGTTCTGTTTTATAGAATGGGGGTTCAAATATGCAGTCTTGTTAACTGGATAGGGTGTAAAATGTTTTTCTCCGGTTACTGAAGCGGAAATTCCCGAATTTTGATGTACCTTCAGATCTGTGTGCACTCTCAGACATTAGAATGAAGATTGAATTAGCTGTGTGAACACCGTACATGAACTGAATT
>JAHWFO010032029.1:27560-62594 GCA_023313115.1 Rhysida immarginata
TTTTTGAATGAAAAACTTATAAAAAATGTTAAAGTTATGTTTTCAAATTTTTGCTGAATCTTTTAAACTCATACAGATAGTTTCTGATCTGTTACATGGCCGTTCTCAGGAAGGGGGGGGGGAGAGCTGCAGCACCCGAAATTGACCACCTTGCCAACTAATGCTGTTAGAAGAATTGAGCCAACCCCCTCCAGCCTTCCTCCCTCCCCCGAAATAATATTCACATATTCTGGGTACGGCCATGATCTGTTATTTAATTTATGTGTAGTTCAAGAATGCAAGTGCTAATAATAATTTTTTAAAATTTTTAACACTTATAAATTTAAAATTATAGTAATTGTATCAAACTGTATTTAGATAATTACTGCTCCGGAAGTTTATTTTTATAATCTTGCATTCGTAAATAGAAAGAAGCTAAACCTAATTGTGTTCCCCACCAATCAGAGAGTGGGGTCAATTTATAGTTGCACATTTCAAATTTTACTCCTTAATAATGTCGAAAAAAAAAAACAATACAGCAACTTGCCATCCGCATGATTGATTCATTCTTCAGCCATTCCAAAATATGGACGCATGAAAATTGCCTAAAAAAAGTTAATTGTGAACTACCTCCGATTTTCTCGCGTCCCGACTTTCAGGCGAGGGGATTTTGGTACGTTTTTAAGAGACGTCCGTTTTCGCAGACGGCGGATGTGAACCAGCCTTAAGTCTCTATCGTTTTCACAGATTAGTATTAATCAGTTTCTTTTCAACGCTATTCATCGCCTCGCTGTGCCCAATTTTTACTGTTTTTTTGGCAGCAATAATAAGAGCAAGAAATCCAGGGCATTTTATTTTCACGTTTTACCGAATTGATAAAATAAGGAGAATTTGAATATCTAATTTGTCTATGTGCTCCTTTGAAATATTAGGATGGGAGGGGGGGGGGGAGGAATAAATTTTACCTTCGCGATATAATTGTTTTTATATTTAATTATATTTCATTTTGAAAAATAACATACTGTTTTGGTAACCACTTATAATCAAATGATAAGTAATATTTAATTTGGTATTAATTTTTTCCGTATATTTTATTCTACTTTAAGCATTTTTTTTTTTTTGGTTGAACGATTTCCATTATAATAACGACACTCGATAGACAAATGACGATCCAAATGTTATATTAAAGGGAAAACAATGACAGATTTATATATCTGCGATGCTTGCTTTTTTATTTTTAGCAAGCATTTACATATGATATCAAAAATTCTTTATTTGTAAGATTAGGAAAGTTATTATCTAGGAAAAGGACAGCTTCCTGTTGTTCCGGTCTTGTCTTGGGCAGATTTTTGGCCGGGTGAAAATAGACTGGGGCTACGGCGAGGAACTTTGTCGTACAGCATCAACGAGAATCGGTCCTCGAGTTCTCCAACTTGCAATGAACCGCTTCATCCAGGCGAATCCGGTAATGGAGGCCACTCGTGATTCGCTGTTGCTTCAGGGCTTTTGCCATGGGACGCTCCTCCCACATAAGAAACTTCTCAAGGCCACGGCGCCTAAAACATTCGAGGAAGCAATTAAATGTGCTATGGAGTCGGAGGAGCTTGAGGCAGGGCACCATGGTGAGAGTAGTGGAGTGGAAGTAGAAGATAACTCCAAAGATTATGGGGGCGATGAGTTGGAGGCAACCTCTCGACCGAGGAAAATTGTGAAGGATCTTACATGTGGGGCAACGGGGAAAGAGTACTCCTGTAAACAGGAAATACGAGAAATAAAAAGTATGCTTGAGAAGATGTTAAAAGAGGGTGGGGGTGTTGCACGTGCTCCAAACAGGGACATCACCTGCTTTAAGCTCAGTGCCCCGGGGCATTACGCACAAGCCATGCATGAGGAATGCGATCCAATTGTCCTCAAGCATGGTAAAGATAACTTAAGGTGTCGATTCAGGGTCAACTAGTAAATATGCTAAGAACTAGTAAGTTCATGTGTTCCGCTGTGTCAATTTTTGAAGAGCCTGTAGCTACACAGATTGGCGAGCTCGGAGGCAAAAGTGATTTGGCTTGTATTCGAGTATATGAGGGTACAGAGGAAGGGAAAGGGGAGGAAATACTGCTGCCTGTGCCAAGTGACAGGTTATGCGGCCTGGGGTATGTGTAATGATTGCTGGTACCGGTCGGTCAAGGAAAGTGACCTTTGGCTCGTTTGTGATGACGCGAGTGGTACCTGGTGCTAAGGTTGAGGTTAAGGGTGTAAGGTAATGATAATTATTTTATAAACGTAAGAGTTGTGATAAAATATATATTAATTAAGATAAATAAAACTCCTTTACTTTATCAATTGGGTGACTTTTGTCATTGTTTTCTATTATTTATTTTAATTTATTTGTTTTCTTTTAATTAAAGGAGTTTTATATATCTTAATTAATATATATTTTAAGGGTGTAAGGTTCGGCGACCTTCAAGTTGTGCCCTGTCAACGAGTGCAGATGCTTGGCGTTCCTTCAAGTGATGGATATAGACAAGGGAACCCTGAGGAAGATAGTGGGAGCTCGTCTGCTGATCTGATCGATGTGATCCCGTATATAAACCTGGTAAATGGTGAATAATAATAATTATTAACTGGAGATGCGTCTCCAAGCATAGGTAATGGTTTTTCAATTGAAAAATGGAAGGAAAAATTCTGCGACCCGGATTCGAACCAGGAACCTCGACTATCATGGCCGATGCCTCTACCAATTGGGCTGTTGCAGACACCACGGACAGCCAAGCTGTCTCAAGGTGTCTTAAAGACAACCAAGTTATCACGGTTGAAAGCCCAATGGGAGACAGGAACCTGGCCTGCAGATCGAGAATTTCTCTACTCCAAACCATCAGAAAGTTGATGAACTCACAAGTAAATAATAATAATTATTAACTGGAGATGCGTCTCCATGCATAGGTAATGATTTTTCAATTGAAAAATGGAAGGAAAAATTCTGCGACCCGTATTTCGAATCAGGAACCTCGACTATCATGGCCGATGCCTCTACCAATTGGGCTATCGCAGACACCACGGACAGCCAAGCTGTCTCAAGGTGTCTTAAAGACAACCAAGTTGTGATGGTTGAAAGCCCAATGGGAGAGGGGAACTTGGTAGATAGTGGCTTCGTGTGTAATGGGATGACCGTGGGTAATGTGAAGAATGGTGGAGGATATGCTGATTCTGCACAAGAATCTGATGTGAGCGTTAAGAAACTGAAGCCAAACAGACGGCAGGAAGCAATACGTAGCAGGCGCAATGTGGTTCACCAGGGTAGTTCTAACAGTAGATACGGATTTAAAATGGAAGAGGATGCGATTTTTCATGATGATGAACATTTTCCAGTTATGCCAAGGTCGGAGGTCATTGGTATGGGAATGATAGAGATAGTCCGCAGCCTGTATATTCATTCTCTCCCAAGCCGGTGGTGGATCGGACAGAGGCTCAAGGTGAATAGAAGAGGGGTGTGAGAATCGTGGCACTTCTATTAGTGCAGACCACGATGGTCCACACCCTCAGGGTAGATATAATCTACAGCGTAGACCTAGGGTGGACTATCATGCTCTTAATATTGGCAAAAAGGATAGTGGAGTGATCCATGTTGGCACGGTGAGGCCATGGGGTACTCATCATCGGGGTGAAACTTCACTCAAATCAAGCCTGGGAAACGTTGGGGGCAGTTCTCCAACCCTATGGAGCATTTTCCATTCGTCAGGAGGCATAGCTTGAGGTGGTGTATGCTGCCTGAATGATTGTATGCATGTGCTGTCGTTGTAGTATGTGTGTGCTCTTGGGAGTGGAAGAACGACGTTCTTTCATTCCTAAGAGGGGGCATATGTGACTGGTGTCAGTGTGTTTTAGTGTGGTAAAGTTGCATGTATGCATCATAATTGTGTTTTTTTTGTACCTCGTTTGGTGTGGTTCATGAGTGTGTTGAAGATCGTTTTTTTTTATGTGAGTGGGCGTGATCGATGGTGTGCAGAGTGTGTTGTGTATGGTGGTTGGCGTTTGTGTTGTTTGTCTTAAACAGGTGTTATTGTGTTTTATTAGGGAATAATAGTATTGTTCACTGGTGAACTTTGAACTTATTTGTTTAAGTTGTTGAGAAGCTGCAACAATTGCTTACGAAATTGATCTCTAAGCTTTTGTTGTTGCAGCTTTTCTTTGAATTTGTGCCGTCTGTGAAGAGATAATGTTACAAAAAGAAGAGTGTGTGTTGTTGTGCAGGCTTGCCAAAACACGCAAATAACGTTCATTGGTTCCCCCCCCCCCCTCCACATCTTGTTTAGCGATGTTCTTTTTCACATTAATTTAAGCATTGCCTACAATTGTAGCGGTAGGAGTTTTACGCCAGGAGTAAAAGGACACCCCTGGGTAATTTATGCACGGTCTGAGATGACCCTATTGTTCCAGCTGGTCCATGTGTTAAACAAAAAAGAATGTTAGTGTCACCGAATGATTGGAAGGAGGATCGATTCGTCGATTTGCACCGTATGGAATTACGCTGCAAAGATGAGAAAGAAAGCAGCATAGAAACGTCAATTGCGTCAGAACTTTCCGTTTTCCTTTTGTGTTTGTTTACGCGTTAACCCAAGGAATAACGTTTGCACATGAATTAGGTTTCATAAAAGGCTTTAAGAAGAGAGGAATTGTGCCGTCCTCTTTTGTTTTAGCACTGTATGTACTTAAGTATATGAACGGAGATTGACTCATGGAACAGTTTGTTTTGAATAAGCTAGCGCTGTTTTTAATGCATATTGTTTTGTTTTAGCTGTATTAGCTTTTGTTGCATAAGGTGTAAACACGTAGTTCAAGCCGTGATGTGCTTGCATTCTAATGTAACCCCCGTTTTTGTTGAGTCGGCTTAATGTTGCTTGCCTATGTCAGCAGCATAGTAGAGCCCGACTGGTCACGTGGTTTGACAGCGCATGTTGGAAGTAAGTTGGTCCGAAAAATCCTACCAATAACTAGAATAGTGCAAATAACTGATTGCATTATGGTAATTGACGCGATGTAGCGAGTGGGAGGAGTGTGATAATTGGTTTGATAGCGTCAAAGCATTATTGGTTACAGTGTTAGGGGTTACTGCTCTCTCGCCTGATCCCAGAGCAAGGTGTACTGCCTGAGAAGGCATCTGTGTCTGTGGACATGTGCAAGGGAGAGCACGACGCATTCTGAGCCTCCTCCACTCGTTGGTGTAAAACTATTACCTACTTTCTGTTAGGTGGTTGACACAGCCAAGCTGTAATGAGTAAAGAAAGCTTGAAGATTCCAGTACTATATGGTTGTCATTCTTGTGCCAGTTAGGGAGATAGGTACATGGAATGCAAGATACTACTATTACTGATGAATTTAGAAATTTTGCAACTTGATAGTTTAGCAGATGTGTTAATGGTTTTCCTTTTATGTTTATAATTTTTAATGGTTATTTATGGGGCCATAAATTTCTTTATGTATGTTCAATACTTTAAATATGGTAGTTTATTAGAAAATAAATGTTTTTTGCTCTAAGTACATAACCACCTACTCTTAGTTATAATTCCACCTATATTTTCCCTATGCAAGTTCAAACAACCCATTCCTGGCATGCATGGGTGGTGATCATTGTTGTTGGGGTACCTCTAGCCCCCCCCCCCCGCTACTCAGGGCACACATTAATGGGAATGTTCTTTTGTCTACCTTGCACAAACCACTTGTAGAGTACTTCCTCCAAGTCTTCGTGAAATGCATGGCAGGCACGAATTCGCTTGGGGTTGCACTTTGCAGCTTCATTTTCAATTTTGCTCCACTTGAGTAAAATAGTGAAAAGTGTGGACGATGGAATTCCGAGCTGCTTAGCTACTTCTGACTTCTTTAAAACACCTTCGTCAATTGCTTTCAAAACAGCCAATTTCGTTTCCAGTGAAAGTTGGCGCCGTTTTTTCGTGGTCTCCATTTCACCGTGGAAGGCAGAGAACAAAGAAAAAATGCACAACTTGCACGAATCTGTACATGTAAAACACATGCAGCTGTCACATGCTTTAGCGAGAATCTCGAGATAGCGTCATCACGTGATGGGAAGTTCCATTGATACACTAAGGGGTAAGCAATGTAGAAACAGAGGAGCAAGCAATGACGAAATAACTTTACTCGATGGAGAAATAAAGAAGGC
The DNA here is from genome assembly GCA_023313115.1 of Rhysida immarginata. Classification (NCBI taxonomy): domain Eukaryota; kingdom Metazoa; phylum Arthropoda; class Chilopoda; order Scolopendromorpha; family Scolopendridae; genus Rhysida; species Rhysida immarginata. The sequence continues at coordinate 33,709 of JAHWFO010032029.1, forward strand.
ACACTTGCCCTGCAACAGCTACTTATAGCTGAAATTTCGTTTCGCTATAACCAAATTGCCTTTTGCTGATTTGTTATAAACGAAGTTATTTATATGTTTGGAAATGCTAATAATTTCGGGACTTCTGAATGAGTTCGTTATATGCGGAATTTCGTAATAACCAATTTCGTTATAACGAGTTTTTACTGTATTTGAATACACAAGATAATTGGAGTAATAATTTCGTAGGAGGTGGCTAAATTCAAAACGGGAAAGAACGTCATTTTTCATAACGGGAAAGAACGGGAGGTGGCTTACATTTTTCATAATCACCAACGTCAATAATAATGCAACAATAAGAAAAACACACAGGTTTAAAATAAAAAGAAATTCTCTTACTGCATCTTCATCCAGAATCATTCCAAGGTCTCTCGTGCTCCTCGTTCGTCAAGCATCATCAAGACTTGCTGAGCATTGCCCATTTCTCTGCCTCTCACTACAAAAATACAATTGGACTGCATCAGAAAACTAGCAACACTGATTGCTTACAAAAAAGTTACTTAAGGGGAGTCACCGGAGAAAAAAAACTTTTCCATGTTTTTACTTAAATATTTTTATATATTTTTTTAATTGAATAGAACTTTAAAGAAGAATGAGTTTAACATATAGTAGTTAAATTCTGCCTATTAGTTTCCAAGAAAAAAAATATTAAGCCAAAAATATGATCGTTTGCAAGAGAAAGCATTCTAGTTGAAATAATCATCCCTTTGGAAATGTTTTTGTGTCAAATGAGACTTAAGAGTGTGTTCTTGGATAAGACAGAAAGCTTTTTTAAATAAGAACAACAGTTTTAAACAATAGTGTTTGAATCATTCATAAAGACTGGTGGCTTGGCTTTCCGTCTAGAGCATCTGCAAGTATTTTTCCAAACTCAAAATTTCCCCTTGCAAGCTTGAGTCGGTCCACATGTACCACCTGTGGTTCTCTAGCTCGAACATTTCTTATCTGAAAGTTGACGTCACTGATCTGTTTGGATATAATATAAGGGCCCCCATTTCTGTTTCCCAACTTATTCTTTCCTGTGCCTTTTATGAGTAAAAGAACTCTGTCTCCGAGTTTATATTGCTTTAGGTGTCTTCCTTTGTTTCTCTCTTTATTTGTTAAGACGCCTTTTATCACTTTCATTATTGGCTAATTTGCGAGCGATTTGCAGTCTAGTGATAAGGTCTGATTTATATTGTGCTTGTGTCATTTCACTCCCAACCTGATCACCGCTATCCCATGGGGTATGGGGATCAAAACCATACAGTAAATGTGCAGGGGTATCTCGCGTATTTTCATTATAGGTTGTTTGTATGCTAAAGAGGGCAGAGTTCAGTAGCTGCTTCCACTGAGACGGCTTACCATCACAGAGTTTCCATATGGTCTCGAGTATGTTTTGATTCATTCTCTCTACTAGGCCATTAGAGCACTGGTGGTAGCTGTGTTACGGGTATGAGTGATGCCGAGATCATGAAATAAGTTACTCATAAGTTCTGAGGTAAAATTTTCTCCACGATCGGAGATGACTTCGCGTGGAAGTCCATAGCGACATATTATGTTTTCTATGAATGTCTGAGCTATTGTTTCAGCTGATTGGTTTTTTAGTGAGAATGCCTCTGGGTATCTCGATAAAACATCAATACAGACAAGAATGTACTTCCCCCTTTGTTTGGTTTCTACAAAGTCCCAACATATTTTTTCGAATGGAAACATGGCTTTAATACCTATCTGAAATGGTGCTGGTCCCTTTTGTAACTTGCACTGCTGACATAAGCTACATGCATAAGTATCTTTGTTCAGAGATGGCCAGTAATATTGTGGTCTGATGGCAACAATTGTCTTTATTAACTCCTTTATGACCTGCAAGTTTGCTAGCATGGGCCATTTCAATGATTTTCAGCACCATATCTTCCCCAATGCAAATTTTTCCTTTATTTCTGCAGGGATCGTTATCCTTCTTATCTCGCTTGTCAACCATTATAACATCCCGTTCTGTAATTCAAAATGTCCCTTGTCGCAAATCAGTTTATTGTTCTTTAAGTTTGAGGTTTTCTTATTAAAATAGGGATTGTTTTGCTGAGATTCCTGCAGATTGTTTGATTGTATTTTGATGATTCTCATACACTCCCTAATATTCGGTCTTGAGAGGAAGTCTGCTACAACATTGTTTTTTCCAGCTATGTGGTTTATGATTAGATTGTACTCCTGTATTTCCAGTTACCAGCACAAAAGTCTTTGATTAACGTGTCCCATATTCGACAAGAATGATAGAGGTTTATGGTCTGACATTAAATGTATGGGAAAACCAGACACCATTGGGCAGAATTGGTGTAGGGCAAGGTCGATAGATAAGAGTTCTTTTTCTAAAGTACTATAGTTTCACTGTGCCCCTTGGAGTTTTGTGCTGAAGAATGCAATGGGCTTCATGCCGTCTTACACTTCTTGTTGTAAAACTGCACCCACAGCCTCATCTGAGGCATCAGAGAGTAGGAAAAAGTCCTTGCTACAATCAGGTGAGACCAAGACAGGGGGATTACTTAATATCTTTTATATGCTCAAAGGCTGCCTGACATTCCGAGGACCATATAAGCTTCTTGTCTTTCTTAGTGAGTTCAGTGATGGGTGCAATATTCCTGATATATTAGCAATGAATGGGCGGTAAAAGTTTATCGCACCATTAAATGATCTGACTTGTTTCACATTGTCGGATGTTGCATATTCATAATAGCTTTCACATTTTCGGGATCAGGTTGTAGCCCTTCCTTTGATAGAATATGGCCTAGGTAGGTTACTTGGGGCATGGCAAGTTTGCATTTAGACGGTTTCATGATGACATTGTGTTCATGAAACTTTTTAAACAGCCACTCCAAAAGCTCCATCTGTTCTCACATGTTTTGCAATACACCAGGACATCATCCTGCAACACATATATACCTTAGGCGAGGCGTTTGTAAAGGATGTCGATCATGAAGGCCTGGAAAGTTTGGGCAGAATTCTTCATACCCTGAGGCATACGGGTAAACTGAAATTTGCCCCATGGTGTTTGAAACAGCGAAGCAGTGGTGTAATTTGGGCGAAATCGGGAGTTGATAGTAGCCAGTGTTCGGGTCAATGACACTGAACCAGGTATGCCCATTCATATCTTGTAACAATTCATGTATTTTTGGCATAGGAAAGTCTATTGTGGTTGTTGCATAATTTACCTTACGTAAATCTAATGCAACCCTTATGTCACCATCCCCTTTCCTAACCACATGAATCGGTGAATTCCAGTTCGATTTACTGACTTCTATAATGCCTGCCTTTTTGTACTGTTCAATTTTTTTAAGGGCATCCATATGTATTTTTCGGGATTGGATATTGCCTGACAAATACAGGTTTCGACTGGTCTATTTGGAATTCAACCATGATGTTTTCAATACCTGTCAGGGCTTCAATTTCTTCGGCAATATTGACTTCATATTTTGCTATCAAGTTGTCCAGTCTGATTTTGTGATGACTGTCCAGATCTCCACTTTCTATTTGGCTTATAAGAATGTTATTTGCTACGACTATTTCCTTTGGCATGCTATCGCGAAATTCAAATTTTGCACCTCCAATAATGTCACTGCCCAGAATGCCCTGATAATTCCAACTGGGTAGAGGGTGAATGATAAACTTTCTATCACAAAAGGTTTTGTCACCTGTCCTAATATCAGTTAACACAGCCTCAGTTAGTTGTTTATTGTCGTTTATGCCTGAGAGAGTAACATTTTCCGGTATAAAGGAAACCCATCTGGCTAACTTTTTAGCTGTGTCTGCAGGTAATATACTAATCTGAGATCCTGTGTCAATTATCACAGGGATTTTGTCCTTTTCCGATTATGACCATGATGATGAATAAATCATTTTCGCGATTAGCATGGACAATGTTTGATTGTATATATCTAGACTGGGCAGTGTCCGATGGCGAAATGCCAACTGTAGTCGGCACCTGTAGTTGGCATTTCTGGCGTCATCTATGGTCAGCGTTCGGGATCCGGATTCACCTCTTATCGAACTCGAAACCAGTCCGACTGCGAATCCGAAGGCCCTTTCTTAAATACTCCCCGGAAGTGTAGCACCGTACTATCGGGCGTTCCAGCTTCTGATTGGTTGAATATGCTGTTGATGGTGCTGCCATCTGTTGGCGGAATTCCCAAACAGTTCATTTTCACAAAGTCCACGGCGTTAGTTACACAGCGCCAGGTGGCCTCCTGGCCACGTGGCAGATCAAAAAAAGATATACAAGTTTTAAAATCCTTCGAAAAGGACGAATGTCACAAAATGCAGGCATAAACAGCAGAGACCTGTTAGCATGAGTACTATTTCAATTAATTAATGTATGTTCAAAATTTCATTTTACATCAAAGTAATTGCTTTTAATGTTTTTGATGTGAAGGTTCACGGAATTCATGCACAATTATACGAGCCCTAAAGCTAATCAATATTATGATTGCATTTAAAACTACACTATATGATCAAAAATATCCGGACACCCGTCACAGATCATCGATTGGCCCAATGTCACATGATAATGACTTGCACATCATTTAAATAGCTTCCCACACCTTCAGACACAACTCTGCTTGGACATTGGCGAGAATGGGTCGTTCGGCAGAGCTCAGTGAGTTCCAACGTGGAACCATCGTTGGATGTCACATATGCGGCAAGTTCGTGCGTGACATTTCCAGCCTTCTTCAGATACCCAAGTCAACAGTAGGTGATGTCATTATGAAATGGAAGAGCCGGGGATCAACAACTGTTCAACAACGAACCGGTAGACCCAAGAAACTAACGGACAGAGACCGTCGAGTGCTTCGTTGTGTCACCCGCAGCAACCGGAAGTCCTCGGCAGAAAAAAATTGCCACAGAGTTTCGAAACGCCTCTGCAAATGATGCCAATACCATGGCAATTCATCTGGAACTGCACACGATGGGATTCCATGGCCGTGCTGCTGCCCACAAGCCCCACATCAGCAGGGTCAACGCCAAGCGACGTCTGGAGTGGTGCAAAGCCCACAGAAACTGGACAATGGACCAATGGAAACGTGTAATGTGGACAGACGAATCTCGCTACACACTCTGGCAATCCGATGGACGAGTTTGGGTTTGGTGCATACCTGGAGATCGCTTCTTACCTGAGTGCACAGAGCCGACAGTCAATTTCGGAGGAGGAGGAGTCATGGTGTGGGGCTCATTTTCATGGTACGGACTGGGCCAGCTCGTTCCTGTGCAAGGAATCATGAACTCCGACCGTTATCTGAATGTTTTGGACAACTGTGCACTTCCAACATTGTGGCAATTTTTCGGAAACGGGCCATTTCTCTACCAACACGACAATGCTCCGTGCCACAAAGTGAGGCGTGTACAGCAGTGGTTTGCGGACTCAAGGGTCGAAGAAATGGGTTGGCCGGCACAAAGTCCCGACCTCAATCCTATAGAGAGTCTGTGGGATGAATTAGAAAGACGCTTGCGGGCCAGATCACATCGGCCAACTTCTGTACCTGAACTGATTCTCGCTCTTCGGGAGGAATGGAGGAACATTCCGGAAAGTACCTACCAGCATTTGGTGGAAAGTCTTCCCCGAAGGGTGGAAGCTGTGATTCGGGCTAAGGGATGTGCAACGCCCTATTGATTTCCATGAAATCATGGCTAGAGCGCAAACGTGCATGTGTCCGGATATTTGTGATCATATTGTGTATTTTACTTTCCAATGTGGATCATCTTAAAGAAATTTCATCTAACATTTAATGCTCCTAAGTGTAGATTCTTAAATACTCAGCAAGTTCTGCTGCAAGATATGGTGTGACTGTAGCCAGTGTGTGTGTGAGGTGGGGGGGGGGGTTGGCCTATAGTCATATACGCCAGTTATAAAGATAGTAATAGTCTGTGTATAGTTTGTGAAATAGTAGGGGAGGCTTGGTGCCAAAACAATTGCAGTTATATAAGGGGGGTATAAATTAGCGTCCTTTTATTCAGTAGGTGATTGTTTAGTTTACTTTTTGCGTGGTGGTGAGCCTTAACCCTTGACCTATATTTAGAAATGATATTTTGTGTTAGTATGTAGGATAATTTATCCCGATGTATGTTATTGTCAACTTGTTCCGCAGTAAGCATTGTTGTTGGGAATTTCAAACATCGGAGGCTGTAATAATGACACGGTAATAAAGAAAGGGACACGATCCTGTCTTTGTTGTTAATTAGTTTTCCAAGAAGAGAATACGATCTCTGCATGTGTAAAAATGCGTGATTATTGTGTATTGTCTGTGTAGTTCGTTGTTGGGAGACATCGCTCTCAGTAGAAAAAAAATAAGGCGACGATCATGGAACGTGGCCATAATGGAAAAACTTTTCTTCGGGCTGCAAACATAGGATGGTTCACCGTTTTCCTAATGTATCATTAGGTATTTTTCTGAAACGATGTAAAAAGAATGCAGTCTGCCTATATGTATATTTACTGCATACATTCGATTCATTTCGTTGCAAGACTGCGTTTAGTGCCGACGCACTATTCTTACCGGCAAGGATTTGAACGTCTGAATTTCCACTAAGATAAGAAAACTTCTAGCCCACTAGATGTCATTGTGGCGAGACCTTTCTTGTTTTTTTATTGGATTTCATGTGCGTAATCATCAGGGACACCTCTTTTCCCGTCACTGTGTTAGGAGAAAGGAACAGTGTTTTCGAACGTATTACTACGCGATCAGCGCTTATGGCAGCGTAGCTTATCGGTACTGGTTCCGTAGTCCGAAAAAAATACTGAATATGTATTTTTCTTAATGACATAAACTGATAGAATTAAATATGGCTAATTACTATGGGTCTGAAATTAAACTGCCCTATTAATGCATGTAAATATAGATAGAGAAAGTACGAGCACATGTTCCCTGTTCAGAGTATAATTGTAATGAGGGTGTAGCATAAGCGCTACGTTCTAACGAAGGTACACGAGTGGGTGGTTGTTAACAGTTGTATTCAAATTAGCTGGGGTTACAGCCTTTCCCTCCGAGTTTTATATGCTCTAGTTTAACGCGGTTGAGTGCGTGGTTGGGCGATAAAAAAAAGTAGGGCGCGACGCATTCTTTACTTTCTCGTGTCACCTGTGGAGGCAAAAAGTAGCGCTCTGGAATGGGAAGCACGGTAAATATTAAGGTTCTTGGAAATAAATGTCAGCAAGGAGCATCAGCTCATGCACTAGTTGCGATATGTTATGCTAAGGTGGCGTTTTAATGTACCTATATGCTGGTTTTGTAAGCCAGTCGAGTATAACATTCTGGTATGTCTTTATTGGGATTAATTGCCGCAGAGCCTTAGTAGTCTGGATTAGATAAGCATAAAACTTAGTGTTTTAAAACTTAAGTTGTGTGTTGAATTAAAGTTTAACTGTTGTTCTTTCAAAAACATTGATTTTAAAATATATTACCAGTAATGATATTTGTGTGAAGTGGATTTCTAGGGTCTTGGTAATGATTTGGTTTATATGCCTATTTACATAATTATATGCAAATACTTGTGTTATGAATAAATTATTTCTAAATAGTACTATGTGGTGTTCCCTGTTAATTCGTAGCAGCTTCAGCAAGTTCTCAAACCCGCAGCCCACGTCGTGTGAAGTCGATAGTGTTGAGGCCTAAGGGCACCTCCCATGCAGGTGGGCGTGCACATCTGGCACGCAAACAGGGACTTGCTAGTCCAATGTGTATAGGACAGGTTCTGCATACCAGCAGGGATCACCATGGGTTAGTAGTTTGTAAATTTGGGGTCCAGGTCTCGGCTCACGAACATACAAGTAAATTGTAGCAATATTCCGGATGACGGGGCGGCAGGTGAAAATGTGGGGGAGGCTTTTGAACTTATGATGGCCGGTTACACTGGTACGGTTCCGGTATTTTCGGCTGGTGGGACTGTTATCAGTGTTTATGGGTTTCTTAAGGCCATTGAAAGTATTGGTGCTTTAGGACATTGGTCCGAAGAAATCAAACTCACAATCGCAAAAGCCAAACTCAAGGGAAATGTGGCGTTCAAAGAGGTGGAACTAGAACTGTTTGATGTTGACAATTATCCGCAGCTCTTTTCTCGCCTCGGTCAGATTTTTGGGGAGGTGAAGGTTGAGAGAGACTTCACTAAAGAACTCTATGATGTAGCGCAGCGGTGGAAAGAATTTGTCATGGAGTTCGCACGTCGGCTACAGGTAGCTATGGATAGGTTCATTTTGGATAATCCTGGAGGCGTCTAGAGAACAGCTCTTGCTTCGAAGGGGGTTGTTAACACCGGACAAAAAACTTCTGGCAGCTAAGTCCCCTAAGACATTCGAGGACGCAATGAAGTGTGCACTTGAATCGGAAGAAATTGAGCGGGGGCAGCATGGGGAATCAAGTGGGGCAGAGCTGGGGGCGCATGCAGCGACGTTAACTGATGATGTAGAAGAGGTAGGTGGACTATCCAAGGGAAGAGAAAAGGGTTGTGTCAAAACCTGGCCATCGGGGAAGGAAGGAGAGTGTTCTTGTAGGAAAGAAATAGCATAGCTTAAATTGATGATGCAAAAGTTGCTAAAAGATAAAGAATAGAAACCTCGTCCGGTTAAAAGAGATAATAGCTGTTACAAGTGCGGGGCCCAAGGATATTTTGACAGGGACTGTCACCAGCAACAAAGGCAATCGGATGCTACTCAAGTGACCCTAGTGGATGAGTCCCTGATTGTGCTCAAGCGGGGGCAAGACCATCTATACCGAGTAGGGGTCTGTATACAGGGCCAGAGAATAGATATGTTGGACACAGGTATCGCTATTAGATACAGAATTGTGTCACCAACTATTACAAGTCCCGGTACACGAGGTGGACAGAATGGTGCGTGGGGTAGACCGGTCTTGTATGTATGAAACGCAAGAGGTTACTGTTGATATTAAGTTGCGTGGGCAGGAATTGACCCGCTACAATTTTCTCCTGCAGTCGTTTACAGATAGGCCATATGATGGCATCTTAGGAACGGATGTGCTAGAGGGTATTCGATTTGTTTGCGCGTCCGCCACAATCGTAGGCAAGGGTGAGGGAGGTAGCGCTGCAAAACCCATGTATGCAAGACCAACTCAGTATAGGGAGGAGTCTGAGAAAGTGTTGTTCTACTGAGAAAGGTAGAAACCAGGTAGAGGGTCCTGATGATATTAAACCAGGGAGTCCTGTGCTGGTCACAAAGAGTAAAGGAGGCCAGAGATTTCGTTATGGCCTGTTAAGAGTGTTACAAGAACTCCATAAGAAACAATTGCACGTGAAGGGACTAAGGTTCCATGATGTGCAGGTAATCGACCGTGAATCTGTGCAGGTTATTAAGATACAGGGACAAAGCCGCGGTGCGCGGAAGAAAAACCAATGGTAAAAGATGTGGGCATTGGTGATGTACCAGTTGCTTTTGAAATGGCAGATGCCAGTTGTGCTACATCCATAGAGACTGTTGATGCTAGTTGTGCCACTAGCTGTGAAACGGTGTAAGTTGGTGTTATCACCGCAGTTTTAATGGTTGATGCATGTACTGATTGTGGCGATATCCCTAGAGACATGGTCTGGGTGTGGGACTGCAAGACCCAATCAGATGTTGTGTATGACAGTAAGTCAGTAACTCTGAGGACAAAGAATAATGAGAAGGGAAGGGTAGCCACGGTCAAGACACCACCTATGGTATATGTCTGGGATCCAGTAATAAGAAACATTTGCCCAAAATTGTCGACTAATGAGTCAATGGTTCTCAATAATCGAAAGGGGACACATAAGAAAAGGTCGCGTAATGATGCTTATATTGGAAGCAACCTTCCTTGGCAACGTAAAGGTCACCGGGAAGGGTTTTGCGAATTACCTTAGTGTAGTTTGAGAAGATATCAATTTTGGTGAAAGGACTTTGTCCTTTGTTGGTTTTTTTTTAAGGGGAGGCGTATGTGACCGTAGCAAGTGTGCGTTTGGTGTGGGGGTTGGCCTATAGTCATATACGCCCATTTATAGTCTGTGTATAGTTTGGGAAATAGTAGGGGGGGGGGGTTGGTGCCGAAACAATTACAGTTATAACAGGGGGGTATAAATTGGCATCCTTTTATTCAAAGAGTGATTGTTTAGTTTATTTTTTGCGTGGTGGTGAGCCTTAACCCTTGACCCATATTTAGAAACGATATTGTATTTTAGTATGTAGGAGAATTTATCCCAATGTATATTATGATCAATTTGTTCCACGGTAAGCATTGTTGTTGGGAACATCGGCGGCTGTAATAATGAAAAGGAAAGGGACACGATCCTTTTTTTGTTGTTAATTACAACATCTGACAATTAAGTTCGGTGAATGATGCCACACCCTAATCTGTGCGAGCTTTACGCGAGTAACAATGCATGTGAATACAAGCTCAGTCATTGTTTAAGCAAGTTCAGACAGGTCACGTTTGTGTGTGCAGTGGTTTAGCAAATGCTCGTTTCTTCAGTTGAAGGTGTAGCCTGCGCACGTAAATGTAAATAATGGATCAAAGAGGAACACTGCTGTAATCGTGCAACAGTTTTTGGCCAACAAAGCGGGTCGTATCCATAGCTCATCCACCTTATTCACCAGACTTGGCACCGGCAGACTTTTTCTTGTTCCCACGCCTGAAACGGGCCTTGAAGGGACACAGATTTGCAGACATTGCAGACATTCAAGCAAATGTGACACATGAGCTTAAAGCCATCCCTAAGGAGCTTCTAGGACTTATACACCCCATCCCAAAAGTGTATTGCCTTCCAGGCTGATTATTTTGAAGGATAATAAAGTAAATGGGGCTCTATCTGTTTTGCATTTTGTTGTGTGAACTCTTTCACCGAGCTTAATTGTCAGAGGTTGTAGTTTTTCGAGAGGAGAATACGATTTCTGCGTGTGTAAAAATGCGTGATTATTGGGTCTTGTCTGTGTAGTTCATTGTTGGGAGACATCGCTCTCAGTAGAAAAAAAATAAGGCAACGATCACGTAACGCAGCCATAACGGAAACTTTTCTCTGGGCTGCAAATATAGGATGATTCACCGTTTTCCTAATGTATCATTAGGTATTTTTCTGAAACGATGTTAAAAGAATGCAGTCTGGCTATATGCATATTTATTACATACGTTTGATTCGTTTCGTTGCAAGATAGCGTTTAGTGCCGATGCACTATTCTTACTGGCAAGAATTTGAACGTCTGAATTTCCACTAAGATAACAAAACTTCTAGCCCATTAGATGTCAATGTGATGAGATCTATCTTGTTTTTTTTTGGATTTCATGTGCGAAATCGTCAGGGACACCCCTTTTCCCGTCACTGAGTTAAGAGAAAGGAACAGTGTGTTTTCGAATGTATTACTACGCGTTCAGTGCTTATGGCAGCGTAGCTCATCGGTATTGGTTTCGTAGTCCCAAAAAATACTGAATATGTATTTTTCTTAATGACATAAACTGATAGAATTAAATATGGCTAATTACTATGGGTATGAAATCATACTGCCCTGTTAACGCATGTAAATATAGGGAAAGAAAGTACGAGCGTGTGGTCCCTGCTGACGCTTCGTTATCAGACTATGATGACTGTAACGAGGGTGCAGCTACGTTCTAACGAAGGTACACGAGGGGGTGGTTGTTGGGCGTCATTAATAGTTGTTTTCAAATTAGCTGGGGTTACAGCCTTTCTCCCCGAGTTTTATCTGCTCTAGTTTAACGCAGCTGAAGTGCGTGATTGGGTGATAAAAAAAAGAAGGGCACGACGCGTTCTTCACTTTCTCGTGTCACCTATGCAGGCAAAAAGTAGCACCCTGGAAAGGGAAGCGTGGTACATATTAAGATTCTTGGAAATTAAATGTCAGCAAGGAGCATCAGCTCATGCACTAGTTGCGATATGTTATGTTCAGGTGGTGTTTTAATGTACCTATATGCTGGTTTTGTAAGCCAGTCGAGTGTAACATTCTGATATGCCTTTATTGGGATTAATTGCCCCGGGGCCCTTTTAGTCTGGATTAGATAAGCGTAAAGCTTAGTGTTTTAAAGCTTAAGTTGTGTGTTGAATTGAAGTTTAACTGGGTTTTTTTCAAAAACTTGATTTTAAAATATATTACCTGTAATGATATTTGTATGAAGTGGGTTTCTAGGGTTTTGGTAGTGATTAGGTTTATATGCCTATTTACATAATTATATGCAAATACTTGTGTTATGAATAAATTATTTCTAAATAGTACTATGTGGAGCTGCTAATTCCCCAGCAGCTTCAGCAAGTTCTCAAACCCACAGCCCACGTCGTGTGGAGTCGATAGTGTGGAGGCCTAAGGGCACCTCCCAGGCAGGTGGGCGTGCAGAATGGAATCAAGCTTTGTTTTTTTGTTTAAGGACTCTTGAAGATTATTTGTGAATTATCCTTAAAGTGCAAAATCTGAGAAGTGAGATAACATGGTCACTCGTCGTTTCTATTCATAATGATAGGGAGAAAAAGAGTACTCAAAAAACGTTTTCAGAACAATCATCCAATGCACAAGCTTGGATAGCTTTGTTCCAAGTAACGATATACAAAGGATCTCTTGTCCTTAAGCAATTTTTTTAATGAAGAGGTTTTTTTTAAGACATAATTACAAAGCTAAAGGTGGGGAAACTTTCCGTTAATATTATACAGAACTTGTTGAATGCTATACATAGCTTGTTGAATATTTTACAGAACCAATTTTAAGTACACCAACAAATAGCAGGGAATGAATACTGAATGCAACATGTGTCCAGAAATTGAATGTGTGTATGTAAATCATGCCTGTAAATGGCTTTTTAGATGCCCCCAGAACTAAAAATCCAAGGGATATAAGTCTGGTGACTGAGCAGGCCATTCAACAGGGCCTCCATGTCCTATCCAATATTTTAAATCTAACATGCATTGTGTTCTCCATAGAAATTTCACTGCTTTGATAGTTACATAGTGTGTCTTGCACTATGTGCTCTATGAAATATATTTTTCAAAAGTTAATGCAATAAATTTCACACCCATGTTCTAGCTAAATTGCTGACATACTCAAGGCTTTAAATACCACGCATAAACAGTCATATTCCTGTAGAAATACTTATCTAATAAAAAATTATCCCGACTTACATGAGCAGTCTTATTTTCTCCATGAGAAACGCTGACCTTTTCAGAATTAGCTGTTTGAAATACAGTTAGGCATTTTCCAATTGCATTCCCTAAAACAAATAACATTATCTGTTAAACTCATACACATTAGAAATTGGCCTATTCACTGCATAATTAAATTTCATTTACATTCCTGAGAATATGGAATTATCCACCTGTAACAGCATATGAATTTTTTTAAACCCTGCGGGATAATATCAGATTTCTGCCAGTACAAGAAATTTTGTGCATATATTCAGTATATGCAGTGAAAAGGTTAATAAGCATTGAATTGAATTGAATTGAATTTGAAAGGGGTGGTTACCAAGAAACCAAGCACCGCGACCGCAGGTCTATTGTAGTATCCCCACTATTTTTTAATAATTTTGTCTCACAAGTAGACCAGAAGCATCTAAAAATCTTAAGATTTCCCTAGCAGTAACATTTTGAATTTCTGCAGGTTGAAGTGTGTAATCCCCTAGATGTTTCAATCTAAGAAGTGACAGATTTATACAACTGCAGAAACATGAATTGAACTCTCCTCTGCTTCATGACATTTCCTGCATGCAGCATCAGTTGCAACTCCAATTAAGGTCATATGTCTATTAAGATGACAGTGACCTGTAAGGAGTTCAACGATTTTTTTAATGTCTATTCTTTTGAGTTTTAACAACTCACCTTTCCTAGAAACAGGATATTTTGGATTAAGTACCTTGGGCCAATGGCTTGTCTTTGGCCATACTCCTTAGTCCATAAGTCATAATGTTGTCTACCCATATAATTTTGGATACACTGGTGGACAAAAGTTTGGGGTAGGTATGTTTTCTAAGAAAACAATTATTTAGAGATTTTATTGTTATGGCACCTTTTAAGTTACTCTTGAATATATCAAAATTGACAATTGAAAAATTGATCTTTTAATTTGTTTTTAAGTTACATGCAAAGTATGCAAACTAAACTGGTCAAAAGTTTGGGATAACAGGTAAATAATCATCAAGATATCAAAAGTAAAGGAAATTAATATGAAATCTGACCGCTATTTGACTTTGTAACTTGAAGAAGACGATTTGTCATTGGTGAAAATAACTTCTTGATGGTGTTTGGTGCTATCTTAACAGTGGAGTCCTCAATTGCATTGATTAGCTGCATACGAGTTGAAAACTGTTTGTCAGCATAAATATCCTGGCTCATAAGATGCCAAATATTTTCTATAATGTTGAGGTCGGGACTCCTTGCCGGCCAATCTAGTTTACGAACTTTGTTAGTGGAAAATCATTCAGTAAAAATTCGTGCTGTGTGGATAGATGCATTGTCTTGCTGCCATACCCATTGTTTTTGTCTGTAGTGTCTCTTGCAGAAAAGAATGGATGTGCTTTGAAGGTCTTCTAAGTATTGGTTGTCGTATATTTGCCCTCAATTACTTTTATCTTCAGGTGACCCGTGTTTGTAATGGCACCTAATGGCATCACATCTCCTCCTCCCATTTGGTGCTTATTTCTGACCAGAGCAATTGGTTTTTGGCCTTGTTTTTTAACATAACTGCACATGTTATCAGGTCCATCCATGGAAAAATCGTTTTTCATCAGAAAATACCACCAACCCAAAATCAGTCTTCTCATGATGTGTTTCTGAGCATATTGAAGTCTTGCTATTTTATTTTTTGGTGTTAATGGCAGTGATTTTTCAATAGCTTCATAGTGAAAGTTCTCACGCTGCAATTCACGCCTTATGGTTCTGGTTGAAGCCTTCAAATCAAGATTTACTTCGATGCGCGTACTGTTTACAATGTGGCCAGCTGCAATTTCTCTTCTCCCATGGCGTTTTATGCTAGATTTTGTCCGTCTTGTAAGTGCAGATGGGTTTCCCATCTTCTTTCCTGTCTTCCTGTTTTCATTTTTAATTGCCCTTATTACTGTATTGTAGCCAACATCAGCAATTTCAGCTTCTCGCTTGAAGTTCTTGTGTTGAGCATACAATACATGAATTTCCTTCGTTTCTCATCAGAAATCATCTTCAGACACTTCTTCACATTCCAAAAAATCAATGGACAAATATTCTTGCACTTTACTGTAAAAAATATCAGTTATTTACCTGTTACCCCAAACTTTTGACCAGTTCCGTTTGCATACTTTGCATGTAACTTAAAAACAAATTAAAAGATCAATTTTTCAATTGTCAATTTTGATATATTCAATAGTAACTTAAAAGGTGCCATAACAATAAAATCTCTAAATAATTGTTTTCTTAGAAAACACACCTACCCCAAACTTTTGTCCACCAGTGTAGTCAGTTTAATAAGACTTTGGGACAATCCCAAAGATGGTTCAGGGCCTATAAAGGGAGTCATAGAACCATCTTTAAGCATAGAAACAATTCCAAAAAAAAGAAAAAAAAACTTAAAATTTTTAAGGATGTTACCATTAATTATTTGTTTAGTGGTTACCACCAGCCTCAACTAATTTTAACAGTCCAAGTTTCAACATATTTTAATTTCTATACCTTGTACAGAATCATCATCTATGAGAACTGCATTTTCTCCCATTTGCCTTATTCATGAAAAGGTATGCACATTTCCCTTAACCTGAAAATGTGGGTAAGCCAATAATTCCACAAAACATTCAATATGTTCAGTAGTGCCAAAAACCTAAAGAAAGGGTCTTATAAATTCTTGCACATTTCGGTAATTCTACTGTCATCACAGATAAAACTAAGAGTGAGATTTGGCAAAAAAATTAAGCAAACAAAAGAATACGAGATTTCAATCATTTCATGCAAACCAAGATGTTATGCTGATTGGTGGAGTTATGATAGAAAGAGAAAAGAAAACATTATTTGCTGGTGACTTCAAACCCATTGTGGATGCAATTATAGATTTGTTCAATAATTTATTGTAGTTATCGCATTGATTTTGGATTTCTATGGAAACCAACAGAATTATGAAGATCTTTGATGATTACCATTACAAATACAGAAAGTCAAAGACGACCTCTAACTTTACTGGTTATACATCAAATCATTTTACATGGCATAAGAATGCAGCTTTAAATTATCACTTTCGCAGGATAATGCATCGAAGAAATTGCTACCACCTACAAAATACCTAGAGAAGACCACTGTTCAAACCAGTGCATTTCACACATTGATTTGTGCGCATACCCTTACTGATTTGCTGGACGTGAATAGACATTTTTGATATGCATACGCATACCGTCAGGACTCGAGGCCCTCCAGTGGCTGGGTTGACAGGAAATTAATTGTCTCCAGGATGAAACGTCATCTGAAATGAGAATTTTCAAGATTAAGATAACGCCAAGTAAAATCAACAGTCAATCCGGGGTTCATAATATAATATGCTTTATCAATTCAGATTTTATTTTTTTCTCCGAAACGAAAGGCCATTGATTCAAATCCTTCATTACTATTATTGAAGGTATATTAATGTTGTAGATTGTCCTCCTAAAATTTCAACCAAATCCGTGTTTACATGTCCGCACGCTCCACTTGTTAGTTTACAGACCTCTGTAACCCATAACTAGTAAAAAAATAGGAATGAGAGAGCCTTCAAAAAAAATGTAAAAATAAATATAATCAAGAATTATAAAAGTCAAACATAAAAATAAGCATAATATAACAAATATATTAATAAAAAAACACTTTTCAATCTGTTTAAACTCCATACTCACCAAGAGGAGTTTCTACCTCTCCCCTCTGTATGCCTATGAAAGGAGGCACGTGGCGCTCACGTGCGTAATCTCTGGAGGGAGTATTTGATTCGGGAGTACGGGGTATTCATAATAGTCACCTTAACCGAGCCAATGCTCGCCTGCTCTCATGTAGTGATAAGGACAACCCCTCCCTGCAGGCTCAAACGTAATTCACGAGCAGGAGTGCCGGTTATTATTGTATAATAAGCACCGCTTGTTGGAGTTTGCTATTTTGTGTGTAGTGTATCATAAGTTAATTGTAAGGGCCCTTAGATATGGTAATACATGAGGTTTACAGATATATGTTGTAATGAAATAGGTGATGCAAGATTAATATTAATAAATTGGTTTTCTTATTGCCGATCGCGAGGGTGACATTATTACTTAGTGAGGGGTGGTGGAACGCTACACTGGCGCCCGAAAAGGGACCAAAAATCCGGAATTCCTGGATTATTGAGGGCCCTTGACTCTGTGATATTTTTGGCAATTTTTTTTGTTTTTTTATTTTTGGGGGTTTGCCATAATTTTTGGGGTATAATATGCCCTCGCCGATAATATGCACCCTTGTTTTTTTGTATTTTTAGAAAAAATCCCAGCCCATGATATGCATCGCGTATTATACGCATTTTATGTACCTAAGATAGCGATTCAACATCAGGGAGTGCTCCGCCATATTTGTTCAAACCCGCAGTGCATTGTGGTCGTCTTATTTTTAAAGGCTTTAGACTTTATATATTCCCATAAAATGAAGAAATTAAATTTTCAAAATAAATGATCATATAAAAGAATTTATTCATTACAGTTAAACTTACATTTTATCTGAAATAAATTTATTTAATTTCTTTCAAAATTGGAATCGTCTGTGTTCTTTGTTAGGCCTAATTACCGTTTCTTCTTCTACCAATTCTATTCTCATGATTGAATCATCCATAGGAGAAGTAATTCCTGCTTTCACAACAGCATTCAAATTGTATTTTCTTGTAATCTCTGTCATGCAAAGGAATGACTGATAGATATCCATTTGATAGATAATTCAAACGTTTTGTCCCCACATCTTTATGAAGATCGATTACAGTAGCAAAGATTAGTAAAACTACGGAATAGCGTCCCCTAACTTCTTTGATTGATATCATCAAGACTGGTTCCATTCATGTGTTGCATTTATTAATGTGTCAGCTGTTGTTAATGGCAAAGTAATTTGTTTTACTGTTGAACTTTATTATTACAGAGTTCACACAGAATAAGTCACTAAAATACTGGCTGGCTAACAGACATCTCAGTTTGGCAGTCATCTTAAAAGTTGCTGAGAAAACCTGGTGTATCCCTGGTTTTATGAACGGAAAATGGAAGAGAGCCACAGAATTCGCTTTTGCATTAGCTTTGCTATAAATAAACGTGAAGTATATTTATATGTGGAATATAAAGTGAATAAATATAATGTATATTGTATTTACTATATAATACTGTATAATAAAAACCAAAGGTAGTATAGAAGTTTGCCAGCTCCAGTTCTTTTGACGACCCCCCTCCAACTTCTTCTCCAGGTTTGATTATCGGTCTATTATACAGATCGTCCATTATACGCAGAAATGATTTTTCCAACTTTTTTTACGCATATTACGCGTTTTATACCCCAAAAATTACAGTATGTATTATGACCTTATGTGCTTGTAGGTGTGTTGAGGGGTGATAGCAAATGTACTGTGGAGTATAGTGGGTGGTTGGGCTGTTGTTTGAACGATAGAGAGTTGCATAACTGAGGGGTAGTGGGTTCCAGTTTTGTATTGTGAGATATGGAGGTTCAAAGTAATGTCGTTTGGGCATAAAGAGTGCATGGGTCGCGTCCAACGCCTTGAGGCACTAGTTGAGAAATTAATAGAACTGGTGTCCAAGGTGATGTGGAATGGAAACCATGCAAGTTATTTAAATACGAGTAAGGCAGTGGTGGACATCAGAGCGGGCTCTCCCAGTGGAGGCGAGACTGATTCTGGTGCATCACTGGGGGCCTATCCTGATATCGTCATGTTGCGTGTGCCTGGGAAGGATGTCAACAATATGAGGTGGACAGGGCCATTCAAAGTGCAGGCAACAGATGGGACGGATTGGGTGAAGATAATGGGTATTCGCTTTGGAGATATTAAGTGGGTGAGAGGAAGACAAATCTGGAAGCCCTGGCAAGTAGGCAGAAATGAATAGTGTGAGGAGTCCAAAACTCATGAGCAGCCAACCGTGATGGATGATTGTCAAGGGATGCAGCATTCTTCAGACGAGGATCCTGGGTGCATCCCAGTTGCAAGAGAAGGCTGGGAAATTGCTTAGCCCGGGGCAATGACCAAGGGGTTGCACCAGGATTTCAATGGGGAATTAGGTGCTGCATTTCCATGTCCATTCGCCACCCATTCGTAAGTATGGATGCCAGCGAACTCGGATGTAATTGAGGCAACATGTCCAAATCAGGGAAGCATGACCATGTCTGGTAAGAACCCTATGGCAGTTGGGGATAATAGTTTTAAGCATATGACTAATGTAAATGTACCGGAAAGGGGACCACATGTAGACATCGTGAGTGTGGAATCACGAATTCCAGGGGGCACGCAAATAGTGCTAACGTTGATTGACCAGGACGTGGTTCTGAAAACTCACGAGGCAGGAGTTGTAACCAAAGGGACCTTGTGCCAGTCAGTGGTTAACTCCTGGGAGGATTTGCTCCTGGAGCGGGGCTAAAGAGGTAACGCCAAGGCTGACTGCTGCCCTGTTAGAATGATGGCAACTCAGGGAAAGGAGCCATCGAAGGGCTAACCTGTGAGTGAGAACGATCCAAGGGAGAGCAGGAAACTAGGGGTAGCATGATGGCGCGTGCAGGGAATGCCAATAAGGACGGGGTTAGCAGGTGGGCAGTGTAAAGGGACACCCAGGAGGTGTAAGGCAGGAGGGCCTGCGGAGCATACTGGGAGAAAGGGCAAGAGAAAGCCACATGGTAAAGGAGAAGCTGATCAGAAAGGGTGCACTAGAGGTGCCATAGCATTGGATGGAAGCATTGGTCAGGGTGCTGTTATGGAAAAAGAGAATGCGCGAGGGAGTTCGTTTCTGGGGCAGAGCTTGGCAACACTACTAAAAAGAAGGTAGTGAACGGGAATGAGGTTTTTGGGCCTGGCGGAAAGAACACCCAAGAGAGCCGTTTGACATATCAAAACTCTTGGGCTATGTGGGTTAAAGTAGTAGATATGGGTATGTATGTTGTACGCTGTAATCGGGACAAAATGCGTCTAGTTTTATTAATGAGGAATGTTTTGTTATTTTGGGTGGATTGTGTAGCGGCGTTACAATGGAAGAATAATGTTATTTTCAGTTAATGGGTATTTGTGATAGTGCTAGTAATCACCGAGTGTAATAGTTGGAGTGTGGATTGGATATTGAAACGTTAGATTTGTAAATGGGTAATAGGAAGATTGGTTTATGTTTCATTGTAGGGTCATTAAAATGTGATAAATGTAACAGTAGTAAACGGTGTAAAAATGAAATAGTTAAAAAAATTAGTGTTGTTTGGTAGTTGAGGAAAATAAATGTGGATAAATGAATTTCTAACCGTTTTGGGGGTTTTGTATGCTATATGGTAGGTTTATTATTGAGCGGTTGTACAGTTATGATTGTGTCGTGATTGTTGATGGTTGTTTGGTGTGGTATGAATGTGGAACGCAGAGGTTGTATAATGTTTTGTGGTCGATGGTGTGATTTTAATTGCACAAGTTGATTTTGGTTGTGCATAAGTGAGGTAGAAAGATGGCGTATAGAAGCAGTGCTTCAGCTTGCCTATTTTGGGAGGGCGCTGCACCTTGCCGCGAGGGTATTGCGCCCTGCTGCGAGAGTAGTGCGCTCGTTCCCAAAAACAGTGCTTTCCTGCAAAAATAATGCTTACAATTTGCTCTTGCTCTTCCATATATCCTTCTGCCTGATTTTATAAAACAGAAAGCACACAATTAGGCTTAGCCCTGCTCCTACCCCTCGCCCCCTTCCCCATGAGATGCCTTGACACTGCATGATGTACCCTCTTGCTGCCGTTGACACCCTGCCCTCTGTCAATTTTAGTGGGAGCACTGAGAAGGTCGGTTTTAGATATTGTTGTAATAATGTTTGACAGGATAGATACGAGAGCTTGTATATGAATGGGTAGTATAGGTGTTATACGAGTTGGATTATAGTTTTCGTGTCTGAGTGTTGTGTTAGTTATAAGGTTCTTTTGGTTTTGATATTGTTTTAAATTGGTATTGAATAGTATTTTACTTGAACGTAACCCTTGACAGGGTATGTTCGAGTCTTTTTTTCGGGTGCATGTGATGTTCCAGTGTACTGTATGTAAGTCACGTGTGTCCGGCAAAGGGGGGGAATGCTCTATTAGAATTTTTACGCGTTACTTCGTTAGCGTTTTGAGCGTTTCTGATATACATTTGCGGGTTTATGATTATGGGTGCTTGTTTAGTTATCGTCTGGTTAAGTAGTAAATGCGTGTGAAACGGATTGTTTTGAAAGTTATTTGTTGGAAACTGCGTTGTTAGCGATCCTAATTAATCTTCTGTTGGAGCAGCAATTGTTGGGCATTTTTCAGAGAAGATTGCTTCAGCAGACTCCAGCAGGTAGGATTGTTGCGATCGTTTTCATGAAAAATAAGATGCGTCACTAGCTTGTGTGTTTGTTTTGTTATTAGATTCTTTTTTTTTTTTTAACAAAAGTTGGAGACCGGTACGGACGTACCCTGTTCGCTCTGTCTTTTGTTTTACTTCACGTTCGAAAGCGAGGCCATGGGAAGTAAAAGGCAAATGTATTTGTTTACGTTTTTTTTATCTAACCTTTTTCTTAACTGTTATTTGTTTAATGGTGTGCTACCCTGAATCGATACGGATGTTCTGAGTTTCTGCGAGCGAGACGATTATCTATTTTGGATGTTGGTGTATCATGGAATCGTGGGAAAATAGTGAAATAGCGCAGTGAAACGTTGATCGGGAACGAGACAGCGCAGCAGCAGAGCGGCTGTCATCGGCAGACGTGGGGGCTTGGGAACGATGAAGCTAACTTTGCTTCCTGAACCCTGCTCTAAGATAAATGGCCTGCTGCCTCTAACCACTGGGGCTCCAAGCGTCGTGAGTGGCGAGCCTGCCGAGTACAGTGCTTAAATTTAATTCAGTTAATATGTATTTATTATTGTTTAATCACCTACAGAATATTATTTATCTTTGGATATTTGTAAATATCACTGAATAATATCGAAAAAACTAACTTCGAAGGAGATATAAACACGACTTCGCTCATGGAGCATTCGATGTTTTTCAGTAAATAGATTTATTATTTTTGCCATAGCGGTGCTAAAACTCGTCACCATGCAATTGAAAATAATGCATTCTGAATAGAAGATTTAGATATTTAATTTATTATTATGGAATAGGCAATATAGCTATTTAATTTAGCCTAAAATTCTTCTGTGTCTAATTATGAGTTTTAATAACAGGGTGACTAGCGACCAGGAAAACTCAGGGAATTTTAAAAAATCAGCAAAAAAATGCGAAATAAGAAGGAAAAATTTGAATAATGTCAATAATATTCTTTCAAGATAGATATTTTTTTTTTTTGCTGCTGATGGTCAGGGGAAAATACAGGGAATTTCATGCCGCCATTTTGAATAAATTAACAAACACAGCCAGGGTAGTTTAATTATACACTATCTAAAATGTACAGTTCAGTATACAGTTGATTCATTCAATCCTTATACTGAAGGATTTTGATAACTTTTTGTTTTTTTATGTAAATAAACTAGTTTCAACATTGCATTTAGTGTGTTTGTTTTGATCTTTCAGTGATGTAATTAACATTATCAGTTATGATGTCATGGCCTGAATTTTAAGAGGAAAAAAAATTGTTCCAAAATCTGCCTTAAATTTGGGGGATGCGACTTATACTCGGGTATTTACGGTAATAGGACCATTCGGTGCAACAGCAACCAAAAATTTAAATGTGTTATGGCTTTTATAATTTGAATATGTTTGACTTCTTGCAATGAAGTTGCTAGGCTTTTCAATAAATACCTCACTGCAATCAATAGTACATCTAATCTCTACCAAACCTGATTCTTAAAACAATGAGGCAATGATTTTTTTCACTTCCCGCCGTGAGGGCCATTTAACCAAAAATTTCAAAGTAGCATGCAGAACATGGAATATTATGCAAGCAGTTGACGGGGAAATATCAAATTGATGGGCAAGATCGTGTGTCATCAACCCTAGCCTCAGTTTCATTAACACTAAGAAAAGTTGTTCAGATATTGTGAGGTGAGTGAGTGTCATTGGCTTACAAAATCTTTTCAAATAACTAATTAGGAAATTGAAAATGTTTACATCATCCACCCCTGTATAGAATTTCACTAAATGGTCATCTTTCAGAATACCATCTGTTTCCTTTTCTGTCACTGCACGCTGAAGTAGATTTCCTTGTGAAATTTGGGCAGCTAACTTCTGCTCCAAGTCTTTCTTCTCATGTTGGAGTGTTTCCAACTGGTTCTGTTCAATTTCATATTCTAACATGACTTCTACTGAATCAGCTTCATGAATTTCTCTGTCGGTGGTGGCTTCTTCAGTAACACTGGTGGACTCGTTACAGACCCCTTCGGTAATGCTGCTGGGTTCGTTACAGGCTCCTTCGGTAACATTATTGGGTTCTTGACTGGCTTCAGAAATAATGCTGGTTTCACTGATATTGGCCTCGAGTTCAGTGCTAACATTATCTATGAAAAACAAGCAGTGGTCAGTGTTGCCCAGGAAAATTAGCCTACATTTTATAGTGCAATTATTATTTTTTTAGAAAAGTAAAGCAAAAAATGTTGAATATAAAATTAGGAATTTAGTAAGTATTGAAACATAAGATGAAATTTGTAAATAGCCATACTACTTTGCATACTGATGTAAATGCAAATATGGGTGATTAGATTGCATTTTTGGTGATTAACGTTTAATTTTTCAGGGTGATTAAAAAAAAAACCGGGGTTAATTTATCCTAGGGCGTTTTATACCCCTAGTTCAGGATTGGCATCGTGCCAACCCCTTCTAAACTACCCACCATCCCCGTCGGCCTCTTGACCAAATACGCATAGATAATAAAAGTGACTGAGAGTTTTCTATACTTGAGCACAAGGTCAAATTTCGTTATGGGACACATGAGCAGAGGCCAGTTCCGCGAAACTGGAAAAACGGGTACACTTCAGCGGAATTAAGGACAGATTGGCGGAAGGGGGAAACAAAAGAAACATAATCCAACATTTCTCATCTAAAAAAAAACGCTTAAAAAAATACCTAAACAAAAAAAAATATATATATAGTAAGGGTGGCAGCTCAAAAGCAATCCTTGAATGTTATTAAAAAGACTTCGATACAACTTAATTTTATTTGTCAGCCTACTTCATAAAATAAGGTGTGCAAACCACAGAATTATGTAGATAAAAATAAAATCAACCACGTTTCATTTGAATACTAACCTAAAGTTACATGCAATCTTCCGGTTCCATATTGTCATCGAAATTTGGATGTCCATTCTCTTCTGATACAGGCTTTGAGCATAAAAATATATTTTACACTCGAAGGATACAGGCCTTTCTATAAAAAAAATGGAATTATCTCCTAGAATTCCTGTAGCACGGATTCCTGAGGCAACTGATAACGTTGTAACACAGAAGGCCTCTCGTGTGAAACCAGACAAAAGGAAAACAAAAAAAAAGTAATTCTGAAAAATAAATTTCTCGCCCACCACTATTTCTAAAAAATAATTTTGTCTACCCGCCGTAGCTGCATCTCGTTGCGTAATAAAAAAGTTAATAAAAAAAATTATTTTAACTTTTTAGATTACTTAGAATATAATTAGAATAAAAAATTTTATTCTAATTTTTGTACATACAGATCCTGTTCATAAACATGGAACAAGAAATGGGTAAGGAGATTTGTTTGTCTTTCTTTCTTTCTTTCTTTCTTAGATTTGGCATGTGCATCATCAGCATCTGATGACGACTTCCATTTTCTTATTATTGGAACTCGCATACCTAGAGATCAAAGTGGATTTAAGATCACGTCAAGTGATTCTAGAAATGAAAGAGTTGACAGGAGATGCAGATTGTCAAATCCCCGGATGAAGAAAAACGAGAGAAAGCACAGATCGGAGGATTTGACAAAGGAAAAATGAAAAGAGAAGAAAAGGAACACCCCCGACCGCAATCGACATGGTCCCGTAAGAGCGAGAGAATCGAGGCAACGAGATTGGAGAAGAGCAAGAGAATCTAAGCAGCGGGATTGGAGGACCGAGTACGCAAGCTCGGCTCAGAATTCTCCGAAACCGGATAAAAAGCGGAGGAGGAGAGAGAGAAATCAGACAGTGTATGCCGATGACCACAGTTGGAGATGCTTGGACCAGACGGACCAATATGGACGTGGAATTTTCTCGATGATCAAGCCTCCCCGCAGCCAAGGAGCTGGGAACCCCAGGGCAAGTAATGATTTAAATGATATGAACTTAGACTTTAAATCTCGTTATCCAATAAATCGCCCTCGATGTAGGATTTCGAAGCCCGACCGAAAAGAGGTTGCCTGGCCCGCTGCCTGACTCCGAGGGAAGCAAGAAGCTCCGAGGAACGACCGAGAAGTGCACGACCGTACTCAAACTGAGCAAGGTGATCGACAACTCCGAGTCCACCAAGCAAAGGAGGAACGCCAAGGACACCGACTCAGTGGGGGAGCAATGCCCGTTACCCGTCCGATTGTAGCCAAGACTCGTTCCATAACAAGGAAGGTGCACCCACTCCAAAAACGTTCCGAGGTCACGAATGCTAGTGCAAGTAACAATTCCCATTTAGATATTGACTTTGCCCGATGTTACAAATCTAATCAGGACGTTATTGTTACGACTCGCAGCAGCTATCTATTAGAGAACGAATTGAATTTCAAGGAAATTGTCAGAGAGACATTGTCTGACACGAAAGGAACCGATCCGAGGCCGCCGACTTCATCTGAGGAAGCCGAGACGACTCACAGTGATACGAGCCATTCCATTATCTGGACCTTAATCCACTGCTCCTCCCATGGAGAGGTTCAAGTCCGCCGACTGATGATTCGTTCAGCCCGCCGGGGCTAGACGCCCATAGGATTAGGCCTCATCCACCTGACCTTCCCTCTTCTGAATTTCAATTCCGGTGGAGGACTACGGCCATTGAAGTGGTGTTTCCGAGCAACAACCTAGCCGGCTTTCTCGCGGGGCACCCTGCAGAACGTCCGCGCTTGGACAGCGACGTCGCTTCAAAGGTGTGCCCTCCACAGTTGACAAATCTGATAAGGTCACCGCCTTCTGACGTAGCGGTGCCTTCGGTTAGCCCACCTGAGACAAATGAATCCCGAGCCACATTGCCCGACAGCAATCTGCCAGTGGACCAGGCAGCTACAATGCACACGACCTCAGCATGTCCCGGAGCTAGCTCGTCAACGGACCTCAC
Source organism: Rhysida immarginata (assembly GCA_023313115.1). Taxonomy (NCBI): domain Eukaryota; kingdom Metazoa; phylum Arthropoda; class Chilopoda; order Scolopendromorpha; family Scolopendridae; genus Rhysida; species Rhysida immarginata. The sequence goes on from JAHWFO010032029.1 coordinate 60,088, forward strand.
GCCTCAGCTACGAACCCCTGAGACTGTGATGCTCTAGTAATTTGTTCATCACATTTTTCTTCAGTTGTTCTTATTTTGTAATAAAATGATAAACCCTTTACCTCAATTTTTTTTGACATGTAGCCATGAAAGTTTTGTTATATATTTTAATTTTGATGATATATAATTATTTAGTATTTTTTTTTATTTATTATCCTAGCCCGGGCAATATTGTTAATAATTTTTTTTTTGGTAGAAAATTTCAGTACTTCTTTTTTAGCTACTTGTCACTTAAAAATATTATATATTTGTTTTTTGTAGATATATTCGGAGCGATTTTCGTAAGATTTTAATTAGCAATATTAATTAATAATGTGTTCACATTTAGCTATAGCAATTTTCTTGTAAACAATTAAAATATATTCATTTAGTAATTTTTTTGCCAATTTGCTTGATCAAGAATCTGGTTAATTTTCTTTTTGGCACTTCTGATGCCAATATTAGCATCTGTGATGTCTATATTAAGGATCCTTTGAAATTTTGAGTTGGTATAAATAAGATAAAATTTTGTACAATTTTATTTTGATGTCTTAATTTAAGATCGCCAACAATGTTTTATAACATATCAATTGTTGTCATACATTTAAAAGATGTTCTCTGATTTACATAGTCAAGCTCTGAAGTGTGCCCTTCAGTTGTTGCTGCGTGCTAGCCGTGTGCTTCTTGACTGTTGCCACAAGAGCATAAAAGCTTCAACATGCCAAAATTTCTTCACTACTTTTCCGGTTTTCCATTAGTAAAGATGATCTAATAAGGCTCCGTCATCATCCATAGCCACTACAGTTTCTGACTTCAACTTTTCTTCTGGTTTCCTGAATTGATCTTCAAGGATTATGTCTTACCTACCTCAAGTTCATTAATATCCGGATATGTAAGCCCATTTTCATTTTCATTTGGTCCTCTTCTGTTGAGATGGACACTTACTTCAATAGACAGTGATGCAGATTTGTCTGGATTTTCCAGTCAATCTCTTCTCCGGAAGCCATCATCATATTCTGTTCAACATGTAATTTAAACAGTGCCTTGCTGTAGTGAGCTAACCATGCCTGTTGGGACTTAAAATTAAACTTTTAATTAGGATTTTTAACCTTTCCAAAATAATTTTTTCCTATTTAATGTAATTTTACTTTCTTATCTTCAGTTTTGGCCCATTATGTAATTCTAAATTTCTTTTTACACATTTTTAAGGGGTTTTTTTGTTAAATTTTGGTCCCTAATATCTCTCTAATGGTTTAAACTGGAGTAGTTAAAATATTTTTTTGTTTACATTTGTCCTTACATATTTCTTATGTAAAGTGAAAGCCTTTATTTTTTATTATTATGGAATTTCTTTTTCACATTTTCTTTTTCACATTTCATCTTTTTCACATTTATCTTATTTGCTGTCTTGTATTTTGTACTAGCATTCAATAGTTTTGATTCAATTGAGTTAAAATATTATGTTTTCTTCCATTTGTGATGGCCACACAAGTGTTTTGAAACCTGCTAATATTTATTTTGTGCATTATTACTGCATAATCTTTATGCTTTTATTTTCTCTAGCAACTTTCTTTTAGTTGCTACTTGCTACTGATATTCTTGATTCACATACAACTACTGTTTTCCTTTGTCATGGTTGTTGGAGAGTTTAAATATGTAATTGAAGAAATCTTCTTTTAAGAATGTATATATATTTTTCAACTTTTCTGCTAAGTCTGTCTGTCTTCTCACTTATAAACACACTTTATTTTTGGCGACCAAGTAATATCTGGGTCTTATTGATATTATAAGTTAATTTTTCCATCTTTAAAAGTAAATTTTAATAACACAACGCAATGTCTAGTCTAAATGATATTTACATTAAATTTTAATTCCACTATACAATTATTTTTTTTTTAATTTAAACCTCACTAAAGTTGTGGGAGTAGTTTAACTGGGAGATAATCGTAATTTTGAGAAATTAATGCTTTCTTAGAGCTTTTTGTGGACATCTTAAGAATTTTAACCGATTTTCTCTTTTCCTAATGATTTAATCATCATTATTAAAGATAACATAAAATCCAAAAAGTAACTTTAAATTTATTGTAACGATACAAGACAACCGGATCCTGAGCCACATTGCCCGACAGCAACCCGCCATTAAACTGGCGGCTAGCGACACGGCAGAACATGACGTCATGGCGAAAAATGGAAGGGAGAGCGCAGTTTTTCAGAAGTTTTTCTATCAGTTTTTCTGCAGAAAAGACTTTCGCACAGGCCTTTTACTATCTGGCAGGCCGTGTTTAAATTTAACAAACTTTTACCACTCTCGGCGCTTCGCGCCTCACGTCGGCCCTGCGGGCCTCATTCAATGAAGCTCATTGGTCACTGTTTTCCGTTACTCGAACGCCTTCGGCGTTCTGTCTACAACGTCCCCCTCCGGGGGTAAATACTTGATATTTACCCCAACCTATTTGGTTACAGGGGGCAGTTGGTTTCTCCTCGGCCGG
>JAHWFO010032044.1:3322-35330 GCA_023313115.1 Rhysida immarginata
GAGGAAAATTGGACAGCCCTGGCATACAGGACGACTAAGTCTATTGCAGAAAAGTGGAGATATCCAAAAATCTGTTGCACATAACAAATAGGAAGTCATGGTGGGCTATCTCATGGTAGCCTACCGATCACCTGAAAATGAAAAGTCGTATACAGACTGGAATCAATTTTCAGTTACAAACGCTTCTTCTTCATTCAATTACACACACATAAAAAAAGAAAGAACAACCCATCATAATTGGATGAATAGATCACACAATAATGAAACGAAAACATTTCTACATGCAAAAAATTGACATTTATTTTTCACATTTAAATAATAAAATAAAAAATACAGAGGCTACGGAGCAAGCAAAATTAATTAATGTCTTTAAGGTCGTACACCAATCCCAAAGCACAGCTGAGCGCGATGTTGAAGAAGTTCCTAACAGCCTTCATAGTGGACATGACATGAACAAGTTTATAATTGGAAATTGGTCCCTATCTGTCACAGTTTGTGAGATATTTTTTTATATAAGGCCTAATTTGCATAACCAGATCAAGCGTTAGAAAGCCCAACACCAGATAGCCCGACTACGACTTCCTAAACGAACAAAACAATACCGGGAAAACATATTTATATTTATATTCTTTGTGGAATTGTGTTTTTCCGGTATTGTTCTGTTCAATTAGTGTCCACAGTTTCTGGCAAGTCTCTTGTTTGTATACGACTTCCTATTTGGAAACACCAGATTGCACGTATAGCATGGCACAACAGACTTTTGATTCACCCTGTATGGATCGTTCATACCGTAGAAATATTAGAAGAATGCTAGTTCGATCTGTTACCTCATACTCCGCATTTACGAGATATGCTGCCGACTGATTTTTTTCCACTCTTCCCGAAAAAGAAGAAACTGTCTAAGTATTCAGATGGATGATGTCTTCATTAACGCTGTAGTTCAGTAGTGCGAGTTGCAATGTTTCATCTTTTCCCTTAGACATCCGGAAGCTAGAACCTCGATGGGACAAATGCATACGTCTTTAGGGGGACTAAAAATCTTGATAAGACACTGATCTGAGCCAAGTACAATAGAACCGTCCGAACCAGTATCTCACAGTTTCAAACCAAATTGAAATGTTTTATTCACCTGAATAAACCATTGATGCTTGCCAAATAAGAGTACGCACTATTTTGTTGTTTTTTTTTTCAAAATAAACCGCCAAAACGAAAAAAAAAAATAATACTAATGAAAAATTGTTTTAATGTGAAATGGTGTAATGGGAAAGTCTGGGATGGCCGTGGCCTGGTTGTCTCGTCGGTTGATCGATGGAGTCATGCAACTTCAGGCGCGTCCAGCTGCTGGCTGGGTTACAGCTAGTGGCTGGAGGACCACTGCTGGGTGGGACGGCTTTAAAATTGTTTTAAATTTGGCGCACAGCTGTTGGGGGACTTTAGTCTGACCCATTTGCTGAGTGACCAGTGCTGGATGTCCAGCAGCAGGTAATAGCCACTGGTTTGTTCGTCCGCCAGCAGCTCTTCCATCATGAACCCCCGTGCTTCGGAGGGCACGTTAAGCCGTCGGTCCCGGCTGGTACTGTCATCTCGTAGCAGTCGTTACTTACTGGGAAGGCGCAAAACTCCCTCGAAGGATCAGAATGGGGAAGTCTTAAGGGTTTAAAATTAAATGGTACCACCATAATGGGTTTCACTTTCGCTGAAATTTGTAGCAGGTTTATCTATTAGGTAAATCTCGAGTCAAATAAATACCGGGATTTGATCTACAAAACATAAAATATTGCTATAATCCAAACTTATTTTATCGCCTTCAAAAGACGCCCCATTCGATGCGATATACTGATGCCAACGAATAATCCAGTCGCTCTTTCAGGTATGGTCTTCGGCACCTTCTGCGAATTTTACTTTATAGGCTCAAAACGTTTTCCATGAAGTGGTAATACAAGGTGTGGCAATTGCCTGGCTTAAATACTCGGACAGAGGCCGCTGCGTAAAATATAAACAAAAATTCAACATGTCAAGACACGTAATGTATGAATCACCTATCGCTCTGCAGCTGCATAGATTTTTTTAATAGCGTAAAAGATTCGTGTTTAGACACGCATTATAGTGACGCATGTGAACAACTATCACCGAGAAAAAATATGGAACAAATGGCTTGCATTAAAATCTGCGTGAAGTTGGGTAAATGGGCTACGGAAACACTAGATGCAGAAAACTGCTTACGGCAACGATGCCCCATCTCGCTTTCTAGCACTTGGCCTGGTTATGCAAATTCGATTGGTTTGGAAGCTTTTGTGATGGCCGTGAAGACCTTTCAGAAGACCAGTTTCCATCCGAAAGCCAGAAACCATAGAGAAAGTCAGGAAACTCGTCACTGCTGACCGCCCAGTCACAATTCGTATGCTTGCGGATGAATTGAGCTACAACAACGACACAATTCGTCAGATTCTAACAGAGGAAGCGATTTCTGGCCAAACACAGCATCAGAGGATTTTTGACGTATGACATTTTTGTGACAAATATCTTATCCACCCACTTAAAGATGTACAATCAAAAGTTAATTTTTAATATTTAGTGGGACCTCCTTTGGCCTTGACAACATCGACCGTGCATAGATTCTACTAAGGTTTTTGAACAGGTCTTTGCGTTTTTTCATCGAGAACGTTCCATGTATTTTAACAACAAGTCTTTTAAATGTTCACAAGTAAATAATAATGATTATAAACTGGAGATGCTCTCCAAGCATAGGCCGAAACATTCTGCGACCTGGATTCGAACCAGGTCATGGCCGACGCCTCAACTATCATGGCCGACGCCTCTACCAATTGGGCTATCCAGGTTTAGTTGGCATGGTGGCCAATTTCGGGGGGGGGGGGGCGGCCCCCCCCCCTGCGCCCCCCCCCCCCCTTCCCTGGGTACGGTCATGCATTTAACCAGAAACGCACGGTCTTGCATGGTAACAGGCATCGTCGAGTAGTAACAAATGAGGCGTACTGACAACGAGGCTCCCTTTCTTATTTCTGAAAACCAAACGACTTGTAAAGCGCATGTGCATAAACCACATTGTTAACCTGCGTCTTCGTGTCTAATTTCGTATACGAATATTGCATAGAGCGCCTTCCATGCTGGTGGTGACTTTTTGAACTAATTTTTTTTTTTGGTGGGTATGAACTTGTATAATATTACCAAGTATTATAGCTTTTGGTCCAGGAGTTTTTTTTTATGGCCATGTCAAAATGGAACTTTGTCAGTACCGAAATCTATACGGAAATGATGGAATTTTTCGTCCCAAGCATTGAGAAGATGTTGATGTTATCTTCCAACAGGATTGTGTCACCAGGTCATACATCCAAAAAACAAAATCAATGGCATATTTTCATGAAAAATGAATAACTCTCCTAGAATGGCCAGGAAATTCACCTGCCCTGAAGAATAGAATCCAGAAACAGTGCCCAAGAAATAAAAATAATCTTATTAAATGGATCCAAAAATGTTTGGAAAAATATTGCATAGGAAAAAATATGAGCCTCTGACCTTCATAATAGCATGCCCAAAGGTATTGAGGCTGTTATTAAAGCGAAAGGTGGCTTTATAAAATAGTAAAATCAATTATTCCAAACTTTTGAAGTAAGTGTTTTGATAAAAATGATTTCAAAATTTTATTTCCTTGAATGTAGTGTACATTACATTTTGATATTTTATGAAGAGAGAACCATTATAAACTTGAGTAAGTTATGTCAAGTTATGTTAATTTTTTAATCTACTTAGAATGCATATAACTTAGGATATCCCAATCTTTCGAAACGGACTATATGTGATTGAATACACGAATACGTAAATTTCTATTCTACTTATTGAATCGCAAAATTTTATATATTATCACGAATAAATTGTTTAGCAAATTATGCAGAAGGCATTACGATTTTCCATTAGGTTCCAATAAATAAAAGGTTTTATCCAGGATGAGAAAGACTTAAGCTATAAAAATTTCGCACGCAATACAAATTGGCATTGCAACGCAGCCTCGAATAGGCGCTCTTCATATAAATATTCAATTTCCTGCTTAGAATTTTATAAAGGGCACAATCGCCACATTTTGCTCTTGTAATCTTCGCGGCGTTTCCATCGTTTGCCATGCAACCAGTAGCCATTCATCTTTCAAAATCTCAGAGCGAATGGCAACACACAGCCAAGTTGAGTCGATGATATAAAAAAGAAAAGAGAAACCCCCCTCTTTTCTTCAACCTGTTCTTCTTCTTCGCCGTCGTCGTCTCTTTTCTTCCCATTTCACTCTGGTAAGTGTCCGTTCTTTTCTTGGAAACGCATTTTCTACGAAACCCAGACAACAACGGTTTGAGAAAGAAAAGAGCGGTAAGGATGGATGAGGGGGGGGTGGAAACCTCCAAAAAGTTACTTTTTTAAAAACGAGAAAGAGAGACGAATAGCAAAAGCGAGGTTTCCCTCTTTCTCTTGTTCTTTACAGGTCATTTTCTGTGTCATCCATTATACAAACGATGAATAGCAGCGCAGCACCCATACTATGAAAGTGCATTTTTATTTCCCAAGTCGTAAATAGATAAGTATATGACACACGTTGCAGAGATGTTTTATTTAATTTTTTTTAAACCAGCCTTCTCCTTCTCTTTGCCTTCAACCTTTTTTTTTTTTTTATCTGCGACTGTCGTCTCTCTTTCTCTCAATGGCGGCGTCGTTTTCACACCTTCAATTATTTATCGTCGCAAAGGAAAACGCGGAACAGTGGCGCCTCTCGTGGCGGAAAAAGCTTCTCTTCAACATTTAATGGGGGGGGGGGGGGAAGATTTTTTTTCTCTACCCCCTCCTTCCTACCACCTTTTCTTTTTCCCTTTGTGGATCGAAGAGAAAAGTTCTTCTTGAGGAACCCCCCTTACACCCACGCTCTCCTCGTCTTTCTCCAAAAACTATTTACTCATTCGGTTCTTCCTTTTATAAAAGCTTCTGTTCCCTACTTTATAAAAGGAGGAAAAGAAAAACCTCCATCCACAGCGGATCGAAATTCCAATAGGAAAATGATTTTTTGCCTCCTCCTTCTCTTCTTACTCCTCCTCCTCCTCTTCTTCTGCTTTTCCATTTCCTATCCTCAAAACAAACAAGGAATTGGATGAAAATTCGATACAAACCATTCGATCTACGTTTCGAAATAATTTTCTCTTTTTCTTTTCCAATAAAGTCTTCAAATAAAAAAAATACAAATAAAACAGGGGTCTCCGTTCCTAACTTAAAAATCAAGCCACTTCTATTCTCTCCGCAATCCGACTCCTATTACTTTTGACGTCCTCATAACTGGACACATTTAAAATGAAACACATGCTCTTAAAAATCGTAAACATTCCTAAACGTATCTGTAATTTGTTGCATGAACTGACATTGATAAATTTGACATATGTACTGCCATCTACGACATAATACGCAGTGATCCCATATGGATGTGAAGTACAGGCTGATTTTTAATATTCAATATTCAAGTCCTTTAATTGGTCTTGAATTATCTATCACTTCATTTGTTTGGAAGAAAGATATCTCTGGTCGCATCACCGGGTCGCGGAAAATATGTCAAACCGAGTTTCCGATGGGACGAATTGTTGGCCTATTCCAAATAGAGAAAACAAGCAAAGACGATTGCGACGACTATTGGAACTGGAGTAAGAACTGTTCAACTTAGCATTATTTAAGACTGGAAGAAAAGATCTGAACCAGCAATCTCGAGGAGCAACTATGGTCGGCAAAAACGCTTGAATAATCGTGACCAATGAGCATTAAGACCATGGTGAAGGCAAACTGAAGAGATTTTACATTAGAACTGACTGGGAAGGTTAACAAAAGATTATCCATAGGTAAAATATGATGGGAACTTAAAGGAACGGATTAAACAGCTGCCCTGCTGCAAGTAACCGTTTTGTCATTATGATTCAATAGGAAACAACTACAGTATTGTGGTCTGATGAATTCAGGCGATGGACACAATATCTATAGCACACAATATCTTGGATTGCTTCTGTCGGTCTGCAATGATTTCTCCAATCTTGCCCTTATATTATTTTGCTTGTCGTACATTGCTAAGGATAAAACAATTGCCAAGCAATGAACCAATAGCCTTTGCAACAATACACATACGTCGACGTTTTTTGTGAAAATACAAGCAGGCAGAGTCAATACTGATAATGTAGACCTTCGCGATAGTAGCGCCAACTGTTGAGCGCTTCCTGAATTTCACCTCGCAATCCGAGTTTAGCCAACACCTCCTGTGAATTGAAAATTCATATGTTGTTATTAAAAAGGCATTGTTGATCGTATTTTACCAATAATAAGCTCTAAATTATGACCTCTTATGATCATGTAACAATATATGACTTCTTATGATCATGTTTAGAAGATATGTCATCGCAGTGATACTACCTAAGAGGAAATTTTGCGCCATCACAGTGATACGAGATAACAGGAGCAGCCGAGACCGATGGCTTTACGTGCCTTCCGAAGCACGGAGGGGGGGGGGGTACGAAGATAGAAATCATTGGTAGGACTCCAGTCAGTGGTAATCCCCGCAGCTGCTGGGCTTTGGTCCAATGCACGTGTCTCACGTAACTGTGTTACCTCGATACTGGCCCCAGAAGCATTCTCATCCAGTGGCTATCACCCAACCAGTGACTGGCCGCGCCAAAGGTTGCTTTACTTCATTGAACAGCGAACCGATCAGTGAGACAACTAGGCCACGACCACCCCCTATCTGGAGATGAATGACAGCAGCATTATCTGTTGTAGCATTATCTACTCTCTACTCCCTGGTTGCAGTCACGTTTTCTTTTTGTAACTCCGATAATTTTTAATTAGAATCATTTTTGTACATTTATTTTGAATGTCTAATTTGTACTTCCTTGTTAATACATGAAGTTCGGCCTTCTTTAGTTTTATTAAATCTTTCTATTGAAAAACAAATGTATTTTTGTCGTCGTTATTAGACATAACGCTAGCGCTTGCGATGCATTCATTATCCTATCTTTCTCTGCATGCGCCAGTGACGTCGTGCTCCTTACAGTGAAAGGGTCTATTGCAAGGGCAGCTAGAAAAACGCCCTGAAGCGAAAAACTCACCCGACCATCATAATGTCCAAACAACATTATAACCTTCATTGTTTTCAACAAACGGAAAAATACTGATTGTTAAAATCTAAGATGGAAACAATGATGATTACATTGTTACTCGGACTAAGATGGTCAGGTTACTTTTCCGCATCAGGGCACGGCCTTCTAGAAACTACCAGGCCTGAACATGGAAAAGATAAAACATTGTTACGTCGAACTGGTGGTACTATTACAAAAGTTAGTTCAACCTCACAATCTTTGTGCTTCAGCAATAGTTTATAGGAGGCCGTGGTCAGGGACTGTTTAAATAGCTGGCTTTGCTTCTATTGACTCAGGGCAAGAAGTAAATAAGCGAGGCGGCAGCGACCAAGTAACCGTAGCATTTACATTTAGCGAAATTGTTCGCAAGCACGACTTCTAGTACATCAGTAAAATGATTTCAGCCACATTATTCCATACTGGAGCTCCTTTCTGATATTACTGGAATATTCCAGGACGACACGCGAGGATTCACAGAGATCGAATTGTAACAGACTGGTTCTAGTCTTATGATCAGTCAATTCAACACATCATCTGGCCCCCACAGAGCCCTGATCTTACTTCTATAAGAAGTCTTTGGAATATTTTGGAGAGGGGCTTACTGAGAGGTTCCATTCCTCCCTCATCATTGCAGGATCTGAGCAAAAAAATACTGGAGCACTGTACAAAAATAAACGTAAAGAAGATCCAAGAACTTGTTGAATCCACGCCACGGCGAAAGCGCGCCGTCTTCAAAGCGAAAGGCGGCCGAACTAAATATTAAACTGCGTCACGCTTTTTGACATACATACAGCTTTTTTATATGTTCATCTCAGAAAATTCTTTTCATCTCCTTAATAAACCTCAACATGTTTCCCTTTCGTTGCTCGGAGAACATTCAGACGATATTCAATTTCTGAATGCCAAATGTTCTCAAGCATTACGTATCTTGTTACCGATATACCTCGAAGAACATGGAGGCCATGGTATAGGACCGTTTCTTGGGGCGCACCATCCTTTTAGAAAATTGCCTACGGTTGTTAGTCTTCTGAGCTGCTACATAACTTTCCAGCATTTCCAAATAAACCATTCCTGATACGGAAGGATCAGCTAAAAAGAAAGGTCCAATAACCTTTTCAAGTAATAGGCCCACCAAATGCTTATGTTTGGACGAAAACATGCAAGTGTTCAGACCCCCATATCCAACTTAACGGATACGTAAAAAATAGACTCCGGAATAAGGCGCGATCAAGTTTTGATTATCGTTTTCAATGCGGTCGAAAATCTCCGTGGGGACGGTAGACTTGTTCAAGACCTGAACGATTTGAAGCTTAGAAGCATACAAACGAAGCCTCTTATCTTGAACTGTAACCACTGTGGTTTGAGGTACGCGAAGTTCCATTCAGGCACGACGAGTAGATTTTGCGAGAACTTCTTTGAAGGACAGCCTCAGTAGTCTTTTCATTCATACCAAGCCACCCACTTCTTGTAAGGTCGACAATGCTTCTGTCTCTGTAAACTTGTAATATCAACTTTTCATGCTCTTAAGTAAGGAGGGTGGCGTCTGTACTGATATATTAGCGCCAGTCAAATGAAAACGAGATTTTTAAAGGCAAGTATCCCATCTATCCACGAGTTGGCGGATTCTCTTCCCATAAAATTCCCTTGTGTGCTGAAGTAGAAAAGCCGTGACCTCCTGTTGGACCTCTACGTCCGATGTGAATCGTCGTCCTTTCAAATGTCGTTTCAACGATCTGAAAACGTTAAAATCGCACAGTGCCATGTCAGAACTGTACGGAGGATGCTCTAGGACATTCCATCGCATTCTCATCAATTGGATCTATATTCAATTACCGGGCTTTGCAAAAGTTCTGTTACACTCGTGACGACCCTCAAAGAAATGGACACGACGATGTTCACGATGCAGTTAGACATGTTTTTATTGTGCCATCATATAGAATAACATTGTAATTAGTCATTTAATCAATGTAGTCACCATCTGCATCAAGAACACGCTCCAGACGAGGCCGAAAAGCCTTGCAAACTTTGCGAATGTAGTCCTTCCTCATTTTGGTCCACACACGGTTGACAGATGTTTTCAGCTCGTCGACGTTGCTGTGACGGACCTTGCAGGCCTTCCCCACGACATGCGCCCACACGCTGTAGTCAAGTGGATTAAGGTCTGGCGACTGCGGAGGCCAAAGCCCTTCGACCAGAAGGTCATGTTGGACCCCAACCAGTTTTGCACAGTGTTGGCCGTGTGGGCAGGGGCACTATCCTGTTGAAAGATGTAATCCGAATTTCTTCACCCAGGGAAGGACTTTTGTGGCCAGGATGTCCTTGTAATCAGCCGCCGTTAGCCGGTATCCATTTGGGAACTACACGGGTGGCATTTTCTCGCCATTCGACACCACGATTCCGAGCATCATCGCAGAGGCCTGGTGCTTGGTTGTAGACACGTAGCGGACCTTGGAGATGTCCTGGCCGAAGCTTACCACGCAGTCGTTTTGCTTGTTGACGACAGGATCGACCGTGAAGGTCTTTTCGTCAGAGAAAATGACAATTCGCTCGCCATGACTCTTCGAGTCGTTGAGAAGACGGCGACAGCGCTCCCGACGTTGTTCCCGTATCCGATCCGTCAGCAGAGGCCTCACGCTCTTTCCACCTTCTTCTTTGACCGCTCTGGACACTGTGGACACCGAAATTTTCTTTTTCTTTGCGAGCGCAGTCATTTTGAGCGTCGGGTCTTGTTCGAAGGCTTTTCTCACAGCCAAACGGTTGACGACTTGAGGTCTACCTGAACGAGGTTGATCTTTAAGGTCTCTCCCATTCTTGAGCCTGTCCGCAACTCTGTGGATGGTCATCCGACTGAGTTTGAGGAGCTTGGCAATCTCGGACTTCGTGTGGCCCGCGCGCAGGAGAGCAGCGATCTCTACTCGTTTCGTTTCCATCGCTTTTGTCGTGGACATTAGGATCACTCAGAGGTTAACACGTAATTTCCAATATATTATTTGATCCTTTTGTGGAAATGGAACTATCCAAATCATGAGCAGTCCATTTTTGGGGGATGTAAAGAGTGTAACAGAACTTTTGCAAAGCCCGTGAACAATAATGTTTTGTATTCGTGACTTCATTCACTCCAAGGAAGCTATAATGGAAAATTGCTCTTTGATTATTTGTTCCCTATGCCCAGTCATTATCAGGAACTTTACAGTTATCACAAAGTATCCACTTTTCATCACATCTGGCCAGAAATGGATTATTTTCTCTACGGAATATTCACTAATCTGCAGACCTCCATATTTTTATGTCAATACACCCGGAACCTTTTTTTATTATCATTTTTCATAGAACTATTAGAAGTAGCTATTCGTGAACCATTACATTTTGCAAATAATTAATAATATCAAATAAAATAAAGATTATAACCCATGAAATTATATGTACTAGGCTTATTCTGTAGGATCGGGACAATTTTTTTTTCTATTTCGTGAGGTTTGAGTAGAGAGAAGTGGAAGCAACGGAGTAACGCTATTACAGAAGATTGATGAATTCTACAGAATAACTGGAAAAGGTCCTCAAAAGAGCACACACGAAAGAAAAGCGCACGAAATATGATTGATCATCTTCTTACACATGTAGTATTGTAGGAGGGAGACCATTCCGAGGAAGCAATTTTTTTTTTTTTTTTATCGGGTATTCCATTTGTGAGGGGAGAGTCGGTGGAGCTGTTTTTAGTTAAATTTTCCCATAATAACGGTGTCATTCTCAAATGAAGTGTAAAAAGAAGTTGTGGATTACATTCATTAAGCAATAAAACTTTATACATATGTTATACAGGGTGGTTCAAAGTTCCAGTAAAACCGTGCCCAATCGATTAGCTCCAAAGAGTTGAAAAGTTATTGTCAAATATTAATTAATCTGAGTTGAATGGTTATGGGATGACACTGTTCGACCAATTTTCAACAATGTTAAAAGCATTGTTACTGAAGTCACGAAGTTGGAGAAATGGCGTGAAAAAATCTCCCAAAGACCATTTTCCAATTATTATTAGAAAAACAATTTTTTTCTGTTGGGGAGGGGGGGGGGATCCTGAAAACCTTAACTACTCCAAAATGGCTCTTTACAACCAAATAGTGCTTCTGTCATTTCCTCATTTTTATAAAAAAAAAATTAATTTTTCTAAAAAATACGTCAATGCATAGTTTAAGGATCCCTCTAAGTAAGAATAAATTTTTTAAAAAATAAATAGTAATGGCGGAATGGTACAGTACATTCGCACAGGCCTACAACCATTTTTTTTCTGGGTGGGAGGGGGTCCTTAAAACCCTGATTACTCCAAAATAGCTCTTCGCAGCCAAACAGTTTCTTTTCACAAAATAAAATCTGTTGGGTAAAGGGGTTGAGGGAGGGGGGTTCGTTAATAACTCCAAAACGGTTCATCAGAGCTAAATGAGAATTTACCAAAAAAAAAAAAAATTCGCCTTAATGAGAGGAGTCCGTCCATGTCGAGTTAATTGAGTTTGGTTCGCTTGTTTGAAGGGCTACAGCTTTTTTTTAAAATTTTAGAAAAAATTTATTATCTCTAAAAAGGCTTACCAATTAACATAAAAAATACGCTAAGGCACAATTTAAGTACCCTCTAAGTAAGTGTAATTTTTATTCGGTTCTGCTATTTGCTATTTCAGAGGAGTGAACTGCACAAAATTGGTCACATACTTACAGACGGATTTTTTTTTTTTTTAATTTCAACGTATTTTTTGAAGCTTCATTTTTTAAGTCCATTTCGGAAAAAAAACTGAGTTTCTGAAACGAACACTCCTAGTGATTGGTAGGCCAAAAATATCCGTCTGTACATACACCATATTGCCATTAATTACCGGACACTTTCGATTTTAGACGTTTTGTCGAATATCTAGAAAAATACTTGACGAATTATCCTGAAATTTCGGGGGTGTATAAAGGATGTTACACCTCAGATACTTCAGCGAAGGTTTTCTCCTGAAGGCAAATAGGGGACCAGGAAAGAAGTGAACCAAAAAAAAAATGTTTGGAATCATCCTGTAAAAAATAATGCTTGAAATGCATTGTAGCTGTAGCATATGCTTAAGAGGCTTGTTTTACTTTTCTGTGTTCATTTGTATGAGAATAGCACGTGTATTCATGGAGATATAAAGGTTTTTTTAAAAAGGTCCAAATGTTTTCCTAAGTTTTTTGTTTATAACACGCAAGATTTTCAACCCAATGTAATGCCATTTATAGAAAACTTGACAAACTATAGTACAAACAACACCCTGCAATCAGAATAGAAAAATATTAAATATTTGATGAAATATGAGCAGTTTTACTAAATAATGTTTAACTGCGCATGCGTTACCAACTTTTGTATAATTTATTAGCCAAATGTATAGAGCTACTCTTTTAAAAAGCCCAAGCAAATATCGTTAAAATTGAGAAAGATATCGCCGATAGAATGAGTTGTATTTCAGTTGCTCTCAAAAATAAACAAAACGATAAGGGGCTTTCCATAAACTTTTATTTTTGGATCGGACACCAGTATCAACTTCTTCCCCTTACGCTGACATGAAAAAAAATATTGACTTCATATTGACTTCATATCAGCGTAAGAAGAAGAAATTGATACTGGTGTCCGATCCAAAAATAAAAGTTTGGAGAAAGCTCCTTATCGTTTTGTTTATTTTTGAGAGCAACTGAAATTCAACTCATTCTATCGGCGATATCTTTCTCAATTTTCACGATATTTGCTTGGGCTTTTTATAAGAGTAGCTCTATAAATTTCGCTAACAAATTATGCAAAAGACAATTTGGTAACGCATGCGCAGTTAAACATTGTTTAGTAAAAATGCTCATATTTCATCAAATATTTAATATTTTTCTATTCTGGTTGCGGGGTGTTGTCTGTACTGTAATTTGTCAAGTTTTCTGTAAATGGCATTGCATTGGGTTGAAAATCTTGCGTATTATAAACAAAAAGCTTAGGAAAACATTTCGACTTTTTTAAAGAAACCTTTATATCTCCATGAATACACGTGCTATTCTTATACAAATGAACACAGAAAAGTAAAACAAGCCTCTTAAGCATATGCTACAGCTACAACGCATTTCAAGCACTATTTTTTACAGGGCGATTCCAAACATTATATTTTTGGTTCACTTCTTTGCTGGTCCCCTATTTGCCTTCGGGAGAAAACCTTCGCTGAAATATATGAGGTGTAACATCCCTTATACACCCCTGAAATTTCAGGATAATTTGTCAAGTATTTTTCTAGATAATCGACAAAATGTCTAAAATCGAAAGTGTCCGTTCATTAATGGCAATATGGTGTACACTATCTACCCAAAAGTAATCGGACACTTTGGATTTTAGACGTTTTGTCTAATATCTAGAAAAATACTTGACGAATTAGCCTGAAACTGGAAAGGTGTAAAGAGCATGTTTACACCTCATATACAGTACTTCAGCGAAGGTTTTGTCCCGAAGGCAAATAGGGGACCAGCAACAAAGTGAACCAAAAACAATGTTTGGGATCATCCTGTAAAAAAAACGCTTGAAATGCGTTGTAGCTGCAGCATATTATTAAGAGGCTTCTTTAACTTTTCTGTGTCATGTGTATGTTGGATGTAAGGGGTGGTTACCATGAAACCAAAATGGTTATACGAGAAACCGAAGTGGTTATACTAGAAACCTGAACACTGCGACTCTCTGAGTCTATTGTACTATTTATTTGTATGTTAATAGCACATGTATTCATGGAGATATAAAGGTTTCTGTAAAAAAAAAAATCAAAAAGTTTTTTTTTGTCTTGTTTATAACATGCTGGGTTTTCAACCCAATGCAATGCCATTTTCAGGATAGATAACAAATTAATTAAAGACAATACCCTGCAATCAGAATATAAAAATTTAAATACACTGGCGGAAAAAAAAAATCCCAACACCACGAAGGACTTGTGCTAGATGAATGAAATTTGGACAGTATATTCAGCTATGGTATTTATTCAATTGATTCAAGTTTCAAGGTTACAACTTATAGGGGGCGCCACCAGCGCCACCCTGTGCATGCAAATGAGACATTCCAGTGACAGATATAAAGGAGATCAGACGCGCGTCTGTGCCACTTCAGATACTTGTGGACGTGTGTGATAGAGTACGTAAAACATGCCTCGAAGGCGACTGCGACATGAATATGGGCAGCTAACCCAATTCGAACGAGGACGTGTAGTGGGCCTTCGAGAGGGTGGACTTTCGTTCCGTGTTATTGCAGAACGCATGGGTCGAGACGTTGCCACTGTGTACAACTGTTGGCAGCAATGGCCCAGGGAAGGCAGGATTACCAGGAGACCAGGATCTGGACGACCCCCGGCCACTAGAGACAAGGTTGACCGGCGCATCTGTAGGATTGCTGTGGCAAATCGGACAGCATCTGCAGCGGACATTCGGGCTGCTGTGGTACCCAACGTTACTCCACGCACAATTCGGAACCGTCTCCTGGCTAAGAACCTCCACTCCAGGAGCCCTATGGCATGTTTGCCTCTTACCCCTCAACACCGTGCGGCACGTCTTCAGTGGTGTCAAGCCAGAGCGACTTGGAGGGCAGAATGGAGGTCTGTGGTCTTCACGGATGAAAGTCGTGGAGAGTATGAGGTCAGAGTGATGGTCGCACAAGGGTCAGGAGGAGGAGTGGGGAAGTCCTGTTACCGAGCTGTATCCGTCGTCGGCATACTGGGCCCACCCCTGGCGTTATGTATGGGGGAGGGATTTCCTACGACAGCAGGACCCCTGGTGGTTATCCCAGTCACCATGTTTACATTCGGATGGTTGTTGAACCCATTGTGCTGCCATTCATGGCTGGTATGCCAGGGGGCTGTTCTAACAGGATAACGCTCGACCCGACACTGCCGCTGCAACCCAACGTGCCCTTCAAGGTGTCTACATTTTATCATGGACAGCCCGATCACCAGATCTGTCGCCCATCGAGAACCTCTGGGACATGGTCGGATGCCGTGTCAGGGCTCTTCCACAACCAGCAACAACTGTCGCTGATCTGACCATCCAGGTACAACAGGCATAGAATGCCATACCACAAAATAACATTCTCTATGACCGTATGCATCCACGTGTGCAGGCCTGCATAGACCAGCGCGGCGACTACAGCGGATACTAAAGTCCGTGCTTTTCATCATGTACACGGTGGCGCTGCTGGCGGTCCCTATAAGTTGTAACCTTGAAACTTGAATCAATTGAATAAATACCATAGCTGAATATACTGTCCAAATTTCATTCATCTAGCACAAGTCCTTCGTGATGTTGGGATTTTTCTTTCCGCCAGTGTATTTGATGAAATAATGTTTAACTGCGCATGCGCAAGCGTTATCAAAATATCTTTTGCATACTTTATAAGCCAAATGTATGGAGCTACTCTTCTAAAAATCCCAAGCAAACAGCGTGAAAATTCTGAAAGATATCGCCGATAGAATGGGTTGAATTTCACTTGCTCTCAAAAATAAACAAAACGATAAGGGGTTTTCTCCAAATTTTTATTTTTGGAGCGGACGCCAGTATCAATTTCTTCTCCTTACACTGATATGAAGTCAATTGTAGACAAGGGAGAAGAGGAAAAATAAAAATATTCATTACCGCCAAAATGCTGATCACAATAGTCAACACGCACATTAAGAACACATTAAGAACCTTCGAAGTGATCGTCAAGACAAGCAACCGTTCGCTGGCAGCAATGAGGAAGGCGACGAATACCATCGGCTGCTCCATTGCCCAGTCTGATAATGTCCCGTCACATTGTCTTCTCGTGTAGAGAAGCGTCTCCACGCAATGATAGATCGTGCGAGTAGGGGGCATGACTACTTTAAGACTACTGTGCTCAACATTATTACGGTAGAATTATTTTTTTCCTTTTCTCCCTTGTCTATATTACTTTCTGAGTAACCCATGTTACAGGCATTATTGGTAAAGTACACTGTGTATTTTCATAAGTAGATTATAACTTTTAAGTGACCTTCTATACATTTTACTAATACTAAATTAGCTTGCATGCGTCGAGTTTTCTTCTTATATTTGACCTCAACTGTCATGGCTGACGCTAATTACCACGGCTTCTTACTGGTGGCGTTAATGATCACTATACTTCCACTCTACTCTTTCTTTAATCTCGTTGGTATAAGCCTTATTGTATTAAGCCTTCCGTTTCTCTTCAAATGCTCGTTATTCATCGCAGTATCACCCAGCAGTGGTCCTCAAGCCACTGGCTGTCACCCAGCCAGCAGCTGGCCGTGCCTGAAGTTGCTTAACTCCATCGATCGGCGAGCTGACCGACGAAACAACCACCCCCACCTTTTTTCCGTACCCTCGTTCTCGTTTCCTCTTTTCTCCTCCAGGCTTCCGCTTCCGGGTGAAATACCAACTCCTTCCGGGACGCGCTACGGTTGTATACAAGTATTTTACTTTTATAGGATCGGGATGCGATGTAATTTGTGTAATTTGTTTCAAACAATACATATAATTGTTAATAAAAGTTTGTATTAATGTGTAATAGTGTTTAACACTATTTTTTGCCAAGAAATTGTATTTGGCACCATTGTGCGTCGCGCACAGAAAGGAGTTGAAATGGGGGCTGAAGAACCAATCTACAGACTATAACAATCATCTTGGCCATGAAGTTAAAATCCAAAAATTTGAAAGAAAAATTAGATCGACTTCGCGAATACAGTAATGATGCTTTTAATTGATATCGGTATGGCAATGAGGTACCACGCATTTTCAATTGGTTAAGACTGATGAAACAATAGCTACTTCCAGACGACAATGCGGCTACTGTATTCATTAAAGGCGATAGGAAAATTAAACATGAGTGCACCTATGTAAAATTGATATGGAAACTAGGGGGGGGGGGTAGAACATTAGTGGCGATAGCTTCAAAACCGTGAAAGCTGGGCCAAATCCGACAACTGGAATGAATTTCTGAGAACCTTCTCCTGTTGTTTGATATGTCACATGACCAACTTTCCGTTTGATAAAAAGGCGGCTAAGTTCGTAAGTTATACCAAATAGATCCCAATATCAGTCTCACATTTGTGTTCTCAAATAGGGCTTTGGGACACTGCACATACAGGATACGGAGAAGGTGACCATAGGTAGTCTGCTAATAGTCATCAAAGATATGGTCAAATTTCTTTTAAACTGTAGCTGACCTGCGAATGCACACTTTTCGTCGTTGTTCATGATTTAGGATCTTCTCGATATCAAACCTAAAGAGCACATGTCATATGACTGGCATGACACTGAAACTTGTAATATAGTTGCCAATCGGAGTTGTTCCCAGAGACCTAGTGAAGCAAAAACTAACATCTGCTCTTATTTCAATAATTACGTGCAGAGAATGAAGAATCTGCACAGGAGTGTATGCTTTATATACATTATGTATAAACGCTGCAGAGTATGTATTCTTATTCTCTAGACTTCCGTCTGCTCGAAGCCAGCCGCGTAACTTATTGTCTCCTTTCTTTATGGATCGTAATTGAGAGAAAGGAGGGATGCGGGGGTGAGAGAGAAAGCATTCATGGAACCCCGCGCATTTATTCACGTTTTCTTTCCTGATTATTTTCGGTCAACATTCTTCCATTCTTTTTTTTTCCCTAACCAATAGGGTTCTGTTACCCCTCCCAAAACCCCTATTACGCAGACCCCCCCCCCCTTTTTGAAATATGAGAGCACGTGCACAGCACGGCAAAGACGTCATCACGAAGCGGCAGCATTTCTCACGCCTACGGGGTGGGGGGGCTAGATCACGCGAGAATCAGAACGAGAAAAAGAGGAGGAGACGTTAGTTATTCGTTGCAGGGGGTACACCGTCGCGTGCGCAGCATTGAATCACGTGCGTTAAAAAAAGGATAAAAATAAAAGAATTCGAACAGCTCTATCATCATCATCATCATCATCATCATCCCCGGAGCACATTTCCCCCCAAAAAATTTTCCAGCAACGGAGCCCAACAAGTCTTATTTCATTTAAGTTTATCAGGAGAAGGGAAGGTTTTTACGACTCCTGTTTGATGGAATTCGATGATGGGTCTCCGGGTGAAATGTTAAGGGGGGGTTCCTCTCAACCCCCGCGCATTTAAATTAACACATAAAAATAAAGAGTGCGAGCGAAAGAAAGAATAACTGGCCCTCAAGTGGAGGTAATAATATAATTCACAAAACGGTGCTACGCGCACACACGTAGGCATCAAAATTTTAAGAGTGGCCTACCCTTTCTCTTACTTTTGTGGTAATTACATCTCAGCGGACGCACCATCTCGATAAATAGATTCAAGTTATTTTTCGCCTTGTCGTTATACAGGTCCCGTTCCCTTCTTCTAATTGCACCGAAATTAATCGTAATCAACGGTCGTGAAAAATCTAATTATATTGATGAGGAACCAATTCGAAGAGTAATTTGGAAATAAAACCGAAAGAAAAAGCGACGAGTAAAGCTTAGAGACACACGCGAGAGGGAATTTCTCACATTTCATTAAACATTTTGAGCTTCCATTTCGATACGATCGGAAGAAGGAAGTCCGATGACAGTTTCCGCGTAGTAAGTAGTCCCTTCGTAATCACAATGACTCTACGCCTTCGGTTGATATCTTGGGTGGGCTATTAACTTTTAACATTAATCTAGTATCTAGAATCAGCCATTTCTTCACTATCTAAGAGATACTAGGCCTACTCAAAAAGATTCCCTCATAATGTCCAGGAAAAAAAAGACTTCCTTGATTTCAAAAAATCACACCAGAGTCCTCCACTGTCATTTTTGCCTTTACCTTTTATCGACCTGTCGGTCTTTATCTCGCTCTTCTCGAAGCGTATGAAAGATTTTCAAAATCCTTTTTCGTCAATCGACAAATATGGTTCATCGCACAAACTATTTCGCAGATAGTCGAAACCGATGCAATGTCACGTGCTCTAATGGTACCATTATGGCATCCACTAAAATTTTCATGGCGAAGATATAACAAGTAATACATCAAACAACTCGTAACGACGAACTACGAGCGGCTATCAAGTTATTAGGGTTTCGACAATCGATAATTACAGTTCGATGATGGTCGAATTTGATTCAGTGGTACTTATGCTAAGGATACTATTATGGTTACTTACTTACTTACTTAATTTTCAAACCCGCTTATCCGTTAGGGTCGCGGGGGCAGCAGCCCTATGGAGGAACTCCAGCGATCGCGATCTTCCGCCATCAGGCGCATGTCCTCCCTGGTAATATCCAAGCGACTCGAACCCAGATTCTCCATGTAGTTCTAGGCCGACCCCTTGGTCTCTTACCCACCGGCTTGGAAAATAACAACTGCCTAGGAAGACTAGTTTGCGGCATCCGTATCACGTGGCCATACCAGCGCAACTGAGATCTCTCAATGCGGTGAAGTAGCGGCTAAACACCTAAAGATTCCCTTATTGTGCTGCTGTACACTCTATCTAGTAGGGTAACACCTGCCACACCTCTCAGAAATCTCATTTCGGCCGATTGTAGCCGCGATCGCACTCTTTCGGTCATTACCCAAGCCTCATGACCATAGGTGAGAATGGGGACAAAGATAGATTTGAAGACGGAGAGCTTGGCTTTGTTACCCAGCTCGCGTTTCGTTACCACGGATCGCCACAGTTCACGTCTGACACAGTTTGCTGCACCGATTCGAGAATCCAATTCTTTCTCCTGCCGTCCATCACTCATGAATGCAATCCCGAGATACTTGAATTTCTCCACCTGTCTCAATGAGGCTCCCCTAACATGGAGAGCGCACTGAGCAGGCTGTCTTGAAAGGACCAGAACCTCGGTTTTAGCCACACTGATCTTCATCCCAGCTTCTTCACATTTGGCTACTGCAAACCGTTCTAGTGCATGCTGAAGGTTCGTGTGAGAAGACCCAAGGAGGACAAGGTCGTCAGCAAAGAGCCACCTCTCCACCAGGCAGTCGCCCACACAAACACGCTCATCGCCTCGGCTGCCCCTGTCTATCCAGTCCATAAAGGTAATGAACAAGAGGGGCGACAGTACGCACCCTTGGCGGAGTCCAACACCCACGGTACCATTGGAAATTTTCAATGCTAAGATACAGCTTGTAATATACAGAATCAAGTCACATTATTGTGACCACCAGCTAATATCCCGAATAACCACCTTTAGCGGCACGGACAGCAGCTAGACGGCGTGGGAGTGAGTCAATAAGACTTTGGTGGGTTTCTATTGGTAGCTGTTGCCATGCAGACTGTAAAGCATCTGATCCCAAAGGGTTTCGACTGGGTTGAAGTCTTCGAACTCCTGGTGGTGTTCTTCAAACCACCCCCCCCCAAACAATTGCAGCCGTATGACATGTCGCATTGTCTTGCTGGAACGTGTCATCTCCCTCTGGGAAGAGAGTCGCCATGTATGAGCGTACTTGATCTGCAATTCTGGATAAATAACCGAATCGGTTGAGAGTGCCTTCCACAGGTATCAGTAGACCCAGACAATGGCATGAGAACACTCCCCACATCATGACGATGGATTCGTCCAACAATGGTTCCAGGATGCTTGTACTCGGAAGTTTCTCTCTCACCCGCCACAGTCACTTCTGTGGAGCAGAAATCGTGACTCATCGGAGAAGGCAACCTTTTTCCAGTCAGAAATGCTCCAGTTTTTGGACTGTTGGGCAAATTGAAGCCCATTTTGGGCGATGAACCGTTGTTAGCATGGGTGCGGTGACCATCCGTCTGCTGCGGAGGTCCAAACGTAGCAGGGTCCTGTGTAATGTGATTTTAGAGATATGTCTAGTAGCTTCCTCTTTGGTTTGAGCGGTAAATTGCTCCACAATTCCCATACCATTTATTCTCTACTACAGCAGCACGAGAACAGTTCACAAACTGCGCGGTTTCCGAAATCACGTTTCTTACCCATTGCAGCAATGAGTTTTATTTTTTAACATAGTGGAAACCTACCTTATATAGTCACCTAACCAATTCCCATTTCGTGACATAGTTCCTCGGCTGGGCAACCCCGAAGACAAACGTAGGGAGGTGGTTATAATAATTTGACTCGACCCTGTATCAAACGATTTGGAACGAAATATCATGAACTAACATAGCGGGTGTTTCAAAAATACTTTACAAACTTTGGGGACCGGTTCCTTACACCAAAGCAAGAAAAAAGTTAATATAAACGTATGCTCGAAAATCTTTCGTTTTTGTGTTATTAATGTTCCTTTTGACTCATTGTATCCTAGATGGCATTGTGTTGCCAGGAAGACTTGTTTCTACCATGACAGATGGATAGGTAGAGGAGGACCAGTCCCATGGTCTGCACATTCCGCCGACCTCAATCATTTGGACACCTCAATCCAGACCTCAATCCAGATCTCTGGGGACACCTTGAACAATTAATCTATCCAGAAGACCATCGGGATGCAAAAACTTTTCAACGACGTGTTATTGAAGCCTGCGAAACCATTAGAACATGTACTTTCGGTTCTTAGCTATGTCATTCTTTAATGGTATATTTCAATTGCTCAAGTGTCCCTGAAGAATAAGTAGAGCTATTAATTTTAATTTAAAATGTTCTACACAATTGAACCCCATATTTATGATCGCTTCCTACTTTGCCGTCAGAAGCGCGTAGCCTACTTGTTGTCCTGCATGGGCGGGATACTGCATACGATTATGTCAGTATTCTGGCCAACAATCTTCATCCAATGCTACAATGTGTGTTCCCTGATGAACGACTTGTGTTCCAAGGTGATAATGCTCCCATTCACACACCTCGACTGGCCCCCCTCATTCCCCTGATCTTAAAGGACAAGTACCACTTAAAAACTAAGTATTTTCATTTATTTATATGGATTATAGCGAGTTTTGTATATAGATACATTTTTTTTTTTGCTTGGACGATTACACATCTTCTTCTTCTTCTATATATATAAAGAAGGATGTTTGTGGGTCTGTACGTTTTTTATACAAATCTACAGTTTTATTCCGATCTTGATGAAATTTTGCATACTTGACCTTCAAAGCATGAGGAAGGTTACTGTTTACCTCAGATTTCGGAAAAATAATAATTATCGATAAAAAATCGATATTCATGGTTATGGCAAAGCATATTAATGAGAAATATCTCATGACCAACAATGCAAGGAAAAGTTTGTGCAACAATAGGTATCAACAATGGTATCAACACGCAATGCACCAACACAAGGCAGGGATCAACAATCAATATCTCATGACTAACAATGAAAGGAAAAGTTCGTGCAAGTGTAATTATCCCGGGCAACGCCGGGTACCTCTTCTAGTCTATCTATATAAAGAAAGATGTTTGTGGGTCTGTGGGTCTGTTTGTCCGTATGTTTTTTATACAAATCTACAGTTTTATTCCGATCTTGATAAAATTTCGCATACATGACCTTCAAAGCATGAGGAAGGTCACTGTCTACCTCAGATTTCGGAAAAATAATAAATATCGATAAAAAATCGATATTCATGGTTATGGCAAGGCATATTAATGAGAAATATCTCATGACCAACAATGCAAGGCAAAGTTTGTACAACAATAGGTATCAACAATGGTATCAGCACGCAATTCACAAACAAACACACGGCATGAACCAAAAATATATCTCATGACCAACAATGCAAGGCAAAGTTTGTGCAACAATAGGCCCGTTGTGTTCGCATCAACAATGGTATCAACGCGCAATTCACCAATAACAATGAGCACAGAATGATGATGTAATGTTAAAGCAATCTTTCCAAGAATTATAACAATGAACATAAAATGAAGATGTAATATGGTTAAGTTTCAATTTGTAACAATGCATGGAATTCCTGTTATTCAGGCTTTTCTTAGAAATGACAGTTGTTATTACTTAACAATTTCTTGAAAATCTTTAAAAATGATCAGTAACTGGAGATAATGGAGAGTTAGCAGACTATTGAGAAAGAGTGGAAAGACGACAGAGGAAGCACTCCTTTAGCTCTGTGATGTATTGAGCAAATGGGAAGCAAGTAAATAGAAGAATCGGCGACCGCTAGACTGCACAAAGTGATGACTGGCCAAGTTTTGCTTCAACACATCGAGAGAAGAGTGGAAATTGCAACAACACTAAGTATACATCTGAGGTAAGATTACGTGAGTATGAAATTATTTAGACTAGCAGTGGCATCCTTGGAGAGGTCCAGCCATTGTGAGCCTTTAAAAAGATTTTTTTTCGAATTTTTATTAAGAATTTTTACTGTATTAATTCTAAGCATTTTCATGTGTTTATTTTTAAGATATTGCAAATTTTTTTTAAATTTTCTGAGATTGTTCTGTTTACATCCAAGTGTAATTATCCCGGGCAACGCCGGGTACCTTTGCTAGTCTATCTATCTATATATATAAAAAAGGATGTTTTTGGGTTTGTTTGTATGTTTTTTATACAAATCTACAGTTTTATTCCGATCTTGATGAAATTTCGCATACATGACCTTCAAAGCATGAGGAAGGTCACTGTCTACTTCAGATTTCGAAAAAATAATAATTATTGATAAAAATTCGATATTCATGGTTATGGCAGGACATATTGATGAGAAATATCGCATGACCAACAACGCAAGACAAAGTTTTTGCAACAATGATATCAACACGCAATTCACCAATAACAATGAGCTCAAAATGATGACGCAATGATAAAGCAATCCTTTCCAAGAATTATAACAATGAACATAAAATGATGATGCAATATGGATAAGTTTCAATTTGTAACAATGCATAGAATTCCTGTTATTCAGGCTTTTCTTAGAAAAGAGAGTTCTTAGTACTTAACAATTTCTTGAAAATCTTTAAAAATGATCAGTAACTGGAGATAATGGAGAGTTAGCAGACTATTGAGAAAGAGTGGAAAGACGACTATTAATAAATATGTCTCATTTCATAGGTGTTCATATTATTTGTCCAACCTCTGTTCTATAAAGTTGGTAGACCTGGCGATCCGGCTCGACGAATTAAGTTTTCACCAAATGAGATTTCAGCAAACGAGTGAAATCAGATGAAAATCAAGTTTTTGGTAGCTTTTGATCAAAAAAGAGAGTTTTCCCAAATGACTGAAGTGAGACAAATCAATGGTTATATCCATGCGACTCGAATTCAGATTCTCCATGTAGTCTCTTACCCACAAGCTTGGGACATAGCAACTTCCTAGAAGACCAGTTTGCGGGATCTATATCATTTCGTCTCCAAGGCAATTAAGGCATTTCAATGAGGAGACGTTGCGGCTCAAGACTTAAAGACTCTCTTAATGTGCTGCTGTGCACTCTATCTAGTTGCGGCTCAAGACTCATGATTATAAGTGAGATTGGGGACAAAGACAGATTTGAAAACAGAGAAACTTGGCTTTGGTTTCTTAGCCTACAATTTCGTTGCCACGATTTCGTTTCGCCACAATTCGCGTCTGGCACAGCTTGCTGCATCCAATTCTCTGTCACGATGTCATTACAATCACCATGATATAACGACCGCTTTTGAAAATGTGGGGTGCCTCGAGGGCTGGAAAATACAAAGCGGCGTTTGGTGCAGTACAGCTAAACGCCGCCAGAGCGTCGAAAACAACATGGCGCAGCCCGTCGGAAATTGGACGAACAACGCCAAACAAATCCATGAGGTGGTGACAATGCCCATCGTACGAGACAGTCGCCATGTGGCGTCGACGTTTCCAGTGCGGCCATATTCATCTGTATTCACCCGATCTGGCCCCAAGTGACTTCTTCCTGTCCCCTCGCCTGAAGAATCCGACGACATTTCCAAGATGAAGACAGAATAGATGCTGTTATAGCAGCAAAAGGTTGACCAACTAGATACTAACCTAACTAACCTAAACACGCATTTTTCTAAGTGTTTCAATTAAATTGTTGGTGTCCCATGATTTTCGGCAAGGTAGCGTTGGAACTCTTCCCGACGACACAAGTTTCAGTTATTCCCTAATAGAGACAATTGGGAAGTGCAAGGAGTTATTCCACTCTTCGAGGTGGAGCAGTTCTTCAATAGCCAAAAGGAGGTTTTCTATAAAAGTGGCATCCAGCAAGTCTTCTGGCTGAATGTAATGAATTTATGACCGCCCCTCATACATAAACACATGTCTCAATGGGGCTTCCCTAAAATGGAAAGCGCACTGAGCAGGCTGTCTCGAAAGGGCCAGAACCTTATTGTTAGCCATCCTGATTTTTATCCCAGCCTCTTCACATATGGTTGCAAACCGATCTAGTGCATGCTAAAGGTTAGTCAAGGAAGACAACGTCGTCAGCAAAGCGCAACTTCTTCACCAAGCGGTACCCGCACGATCACGCTGTTGAAAATAATCAAAAAGTAAACAGTGATGAGGAGATTACGAGAATTGGAGCATTCGTTCATCGTTATATAAAATTTGATAAACACATTTATGTTCTATTTTACGGAATGAATTGCACGTAACCTTTTCTATTTCCTAAATCAAATAACGAAAAACTTTTAGATTTGATAACGGAGTCAATATACAGAGGAACGCGTTTCTTTCAAATTCACTGAAAACATTTCATTGAATGGAGGGTAACCTCATCTTTATCATAACGATATTCCCTCCTAACAAACTTTGGAAGAGGGAGGAAAATCGATTATTAGATTGGGAGTTCAATAAAGGTTTATTGATTTTAATCAAAATAATTGAGGAAGGCATCCGTAAAAGATGATCGACAAAGATATTGACGGACGGAGTCACTTAGGAGAAGTAATAAGGTTGCTATTTTCCTTTATCACGAACAAAGGTATGACAAGGTAAACATTAAGAATATTTATAGTATTTGTTCTGAAATCAAAAGATATTCTAAGCGTTTATGGATATAGAAATGCTGATTTAGAAACGGAATGACCGTTGTTATTTTCATCCGTTATTTCAACATGCCAGGGGGAAAAGCGGTCGTTGAATTTCTCTTTCAAAATTTCTATTTTCTTATACACTATCTTGGGACACTTACATAAAAAGGAGGCAGTTCCATGCAATTTATATGTCGTCGTTCATCCCACCACTACACAACAGAGGTCGCTTGTTTGCTGTAGAAATGGGTACGATTGTTGGGTGCGAACTTTATTGGGTTAGAGAGACGTCAACCATGCTAAACATTCCCAAATCATCCGTTCAAAACGTCATCCGGGATTATATCGGTCACTAACATCGGTTGATGGACTAACAAGTTCGCAGGAAATTGCATTCACTGGGTTTTCATGACTGGACTGTAGCCCACATTGCAATAATGCAAAGAGAGAGGTCACTGAACTCTGTGAGCAATGGCGGATGGTTGAATGGCGTGATCAGTCACGATACATCATCTGGCAAGGCTGCGTAGTGCCCACAGTGTGATGGGGCTGTTTTTCGTGATTTGATCTGAGTCCATTCGTTTCTGTGGCTGGTCATCTGAACGCGGAGCGTTACCAAGACAATCTGGACAACGCCGCACTCCCTGCTCTCTGGTAGCACTTTGGAAATGGCCCTTTTCTTTTTCAATACGATAACGTACCTTGCCACAAAGCAAGGGCTGTAGGCAGGTGGTTTGATGAAATGGGGGTGCAAGAACTTGACTGGCCTGCACAGACCCCCGATACCAACCCCATCGATAAAATTCCTGCGGAAACATATCAAAAACTTGCGGACATTATGCGCGACAGAATAGATGCTGTGATAGCAGCAAAAGGTGGACCAACTAGATACTAACCTAACACGCATTTTTCTAAGTTGGTGCCCCATGATTTTTGGCAAGGTAGCGTTGGAACTCTTCCCGACGACACAAGTTTCAGTTATTCCCTAATAGAAATAATTGGAAAGTGCAAGGAGTTATTAGGTACATTATTGATATGAATCAGAGGCACAAGTAGCTACCAAGTATCGTAATGTCGGAAGCTCAAGCTACTTTGTCCATTGAAACACGTGGAAATCAGAATCATGCTGACTAAATCAATCTGAAACAGTCAGTCTCGTTTATTAATTGTCGAACCTTGCATAACCTCAGCACCTAAACAACAAGAAGTTAATCTTCCTGAGGAAAGTATAGAGCCCTGAGATCATCTATTTTTACCTTTATATCTCACTTTTTAAACCCCTTCCCAAGTTTATAAATCAAAATAGCCTTTTCTTAAATGGCATTAAGTCAAGACCATTCACCGTGGGTGTTGGACTCCGCCAAGGGTGCGTACTGTCGCCCCTCTTGTTCATTATCTTTATGGACTGGATAGATAGGGGCAGCCGAGGCGATGAACGTGTTTGTGTGGGCGACTGCTTGGTCGAGAGGTTGTTCTTTGTTGACGACCTCGTCCTGCTTGGGTCTTCTCGCACGAATTTTCAGCATGCACTAGACCGGTTTGCAGTCAAATCTGAAAAAGCTGGGATGAAGATCAGTGTGGCTAAAACTGAGGTGCTGGTCCTTTCAAGACAGCCTGCTCAGTGCGCTCTCCATGTTAGGGGAGCCTCATTGAGACAGGTGGAGAAATTCAAGTATCTCGGGATTGCATTCACGAGTGATGGACGGCAGGAGAAAGAATTGGATGCTCGAATCGGTGCAGCAAGCTGTGTCACACGTGAACTGTGGTGACACAGCTTTGTCCCCATTCTCACCTATGAGGCTTGGGTAATGACCAAAAGAGTGCGATCGCGGGTACAGGCGACCGAAATGAGATTTCTGAGAGATGTGGCAGGTGTTACTCTACTAGATAAAGTGCACAGCAGCACAATAAGGGAGTCTTTAGGTTGAGCCGCTACTTGTCCGCATTGAGAGATCTCAGTTGGGCTGATATGGCCGCATGATACGGATGCCGCAAACTGGGCTTCCTAGGCTACTATTATTTTCCAAGCCGGTGGGTAAGAGACCAAGGGGTCAGCCTGGAACCAGGTGGCTAGACTACATGGAGAATCTGGGTTCGAGTCGCTTGGGTATTACCAGGGAGGACATGCGCCTGATGGCGGAAGATCGTGATCGCTGGAGATCCTCCATAGCCCCCGCTGCTCCCCCGGCGACCCTAACGGATAAGTGGGTTTGAAAACTAAATAAGTAAGTAAGTAAAATTGATTTTCTCGAACGTAGTATTTAGAAACTGTAAAAGACCTCTATCTTTTTTCGAGTCCCATCATTTCCAATCGAATGATATATCGCATGCCGTATGTTGCCATAGTTCTAAAGACCAAGTAATTGCCACCCCAACAAGTCCGACTCCATTGGGACAATTTGGCCCAAACTTCATAGTAATGTTGATCTTGCTTAGAGGAATCTGCATATCGAATTTCACTCCTTTATACGCATCAATACGCGTAGACCTTGTGGTCCTCTCTAATTTCTGCCCCCGACACTCCGACCCCAGTGGGCGAATCAAAATCACACTAAATAGTGAAGGTGCACATGCCCATACGAATTTCAACCTTCTACCTCAAGAAATTATGAAGAGGTCGGACAGACAGACAGACATTGTGAAAATAATAAATAGCTCCATTCTTCCGCTACTTAATAATGATTTTACCGTCAAAGCGTGAGACACCTGAAAACTGAATTGTATATTACTATTTAAGTAAACTAACGTAAAAAGAGAATTTAAACGAATAAGCCTGAAGAACTGGACAGTGTAGATATTCTTGAAATATTTGAGCAAATAAAAGGTCTTGTATGTTAAACGAAGTGAGTCTCAATTGGTGAAGCGTTCTGTGTTAGCGTCTATTATTTCTTTATATTCTATTACTAAAGTGTTTCTACGTAATCATCTACTGTTGAAGCGAGTGATTAGCTTGTAGCAATAAGTCTAACAGTAATTAGCTATGGATAGTGTTAGGTCTAACAGTAATATGCTCTTGATACCAACAAGAAAATAATCCTCCCAAGAAAGGTATAGGAGAATAGCGGAATCGCTGAGATCATCTATTTTTACCCTTTCGGGCTGCAGTTTTTAACCCCCTCCCCCCGCTCCATTTTTTTATTCGAAACATTGATTTTCTCGAACTAGTATTTAGAAAATGAAAAACAGCGCTATTTTCGTCATTTTCGATGGAATGATATATTACATGCCATCTGTTGCCATAGTTATAAAGACCAAGTGTCTGCCGCCCCCGCAATTCCGTCCCCACTGGAACAATTGGTTCCAAACTTCATAGTAATGTAGATCTTGCCTACAGGAATCTGGATACTGAATTTCACTCCTTTACGTACCTAAATAGCACATAGATCTTTTGTCCCCTCTGAATCCCACCCCTATAATTCCGACCCCAGTGCACCAATCAAACCCAAACTAAATAGTCAAAGTGAACATGATCATTTTTTTCATCTTTCTATATACAGGGTGTTTTTGAATTGAGTACAGATTTTTGGGGAGATGATAGAAGAGGTCCTTAGAAGTATTTTTTGTCATATGAACATGAGGTCCCCGCAGCTCCGTTTACTTACAATACTGCATTGAACAATCAAATGACACCGGGTCACGCAGTGTGCGTTGGTAGGCCTAGATTATTTTATTTTTAACAATTAACACATCAAGTGAACTTTTTAAAACAAATCTTTACCTACTGCTTTCCCAGAATGCGATTAGTTCATTTCCATATGGACTAATCGTATTTTACAAAGGGGTTGGATACCATTGAATCTCCTTGACGAAGTTTGTCCTAAGACTTTTCAACAAACAGTAGATTGCTTGTGTTAATTGTTAAAAATAAAATGATCTAGGCCTACCAACGCACACTGCGTCCCGGTGTCATTTGATTGTTCAATGCAGTATTGTAAGTAAACGGAGTATATATATCTTTAATATACGTCATTGCACCTCATGACCTACAATGCAAGTAAAAGTTTGTGCAACAATAGGTATCACAACGCAATGCACTAATATTATGCAGGGATCAACAATATATATCTCATGACCAACAATGAAAGGCAAAATTTGTTCAATATAGATAAGGTTGAATTTGTAACAATGCATAGAATTCCTGTTATTCAGGCTTTTCTTAGAAACGAGAGTTCTTAGTACTTAACAATTTCTTGAAAACCTTTAAAAATGATCAGTAACTGGAGATAATGGAAAGTTAGTAGACTATTGAGAAAGAGTGGAAAGACGACAGAGGAAGCACTCCTTTAGCTCCGTGCTGTATTGAGTAAATGGTAAGCACTCCTTCAGATCCAAACATTTCCTAAAAATACATTTCTACTATATTCTGTGGGAATGTGTATATTTTGGAAACTGAGATGCTGATGATGCGATGATTAAACGTTCGTTTCCAAGAATTAATAATAATGAGCATAGAATGATGATGCAGTGACAGCACATTAATAAGGCAGTGTCTATTGATGAAGCAAAGGAATCACACGTGTCTCCCTTGAGTTCCCTATCAAACGTCCAGACGACTGGCAAAAATTTGTGTGTCTGGAAAGGAAAGAGAAAGAATGAATATTGGTCAGAGAAACTCTGCAACTAAAACAGAAAAAACTAAAAAACAAGGGGAGCTTCTACGTCAAGGGCAAGAAAAACTTGAGTCTAAAATATCTGGTGATGCTCCGCAGTGGTGAGACAAGTCAAGAAGATTTTAGATAAAGTTCCGTTATATCAATTCCTAGAATTCCTGTTTTTCGTAGAATGGATAGCCCCTTTGCTGTGTTGTATTGATTGAGTTATTATTTAACGAATTGGGAGTTATAATTTAATTTTTCCAGAATGTTTTGTTTACCTACAAGTGTAGTTAACCCGGGCAACGCCGGGTACCTCTGCAAGAAATTTAATAAACATACAAAACGGTTTTATGCTTCATAACAAAAAAAAACAAGAATGATTTTACCGCCAAAGCGGATAAAAAGAGCACGTTTTCTATTTATAGCATCGTACATGGAAATATAGAAAACCAACATTTTAAAACACTTGAGAGTAAATAAATAAATATGAAAACTAAATTGTAAATTACTATTTAAATAGGCTAACGTATAGAGAGAATTTAAAAGAATAAACTTGAAGAATGAAAGGTAAATGGAGAGTGAAGTTATTCCTCATACACTTAAAAAAATAAAAGTTCTTTAATTTGTAAGAATTCTCACATAATGTTAAACGAAGTGAGCCTCAATTGCTGAAGCGTTATGTGTAAGCATCTATAAGATTTTCATATTAAATTACTAAACTCTTATTGAAGCAAGCGATTATCTACTAATAAATTAATTAGTAATGAGTTTTAAATACCATTAAGCCTAAGAGTACTATACTCTTGATTCAAATAAGCTATGGATAACAAAAGATCTAATAACGCGTAAGGAGTTGGTTGATATATTACACGCCATATCTTAGCATTAAAAGTTCTATAAATTCTGTATTGTACCATTAGGGCACGTGCTACAAAACCAATTGCCACTATCATTATTTACTGGTGATAGTCACTCATGGCACGTTGTTACGAGTCGTTTGATATATTACATGCCATATCTTAGCATTGAAAGTTCCAAGGTTACCATATGGTACCATAGGGCACCATTAGGGCACGTGCTACTAAACCAATAACTATTATCATTATTTATACGTGATATTCACTCATGGCACGTTATTACGAGTCGTTTGATCTATCACATGCCATATCTTAGCATTGAAATTACCAATTGTACCATATGGTTCCATAGGGCACCATTAGGGCACGTGCTAGTAAACCAATAACCATTATCATTATTTTCTCGTGATATTCACTCATTACATGTTGTTACGAGTCGTTTGATATATTACATGCCATATCTTAGCATTGAAAGTTCCAATGGCTCCATATCATGCCATAGGGCACCATTAGGGCACGTGCTACTAAACCAATAACCATTATC
>JAHWFO010032046.1:0-18790 GCA_023313115.1 Rhysida immarginata
ACATTAAGCAGCAGTCATGTGAGTGTGACAAAATAAATACCCAGTTTTGCTTCCCAATGCCTCTCGTGAGCGATCGTTCTCCAATGTCAAACAACTCATCATTTCGAGCACAACACCAAACACCACAGTTGGGAGTGTAAGAACAGTAAGAAATACTGCAGTTCGTAGAGGTGTCAGCCATGGCAGCCAAGTTCCTGGTTCAAACCCAAGTCTCAGAACTTTTCCTTCCATTTTTCGATAGAAAAATCTTTAGCTGATTCTTGAGAGGCTTATCTCCAATTTATAATATTAATTGTTATTAATTTATCTTTCACTTCCAAGAAATACTAATGTCATTAATTTTATGGCACATTTCATAACTAAACTCGATTTAAAAATACAAACAAAAAAAGTACCTTTAACTGGTAAGCAAAATAATAGCTTCTATGGTCTGCATCTTCAGTATAAACTATTCTTAGGTTGGCCATCTCAAGCTCTTTTCGCACAAACTCAGGTTTCATACTTTCAAATAAGGATGCAATTGTTCAGACGTAGTGAAGGTTTGAAATGTAATACTAAAATCCCATCCCAAATTTATCTAACTTTTACACTCTAAACTTGTTAGCAACAATTCATCGTTTTCATCGTTTCATACATCTTTTTCTTGTTAAGTTCTTTGCCATATATTATCGCCCTGACTGAAACTTAGACACGCTCGTCTGCTGACATTCCCCCTTTGGATGGTTACTCCTCAGCTGCAATCCATCGGACGTCTAAGAGGGGCGGTGGTCTTGCTCTTTTAATCTTTAATTCACTTCATTTTTCTATTTGTTCGTCACAGTATACAATGATTACGGTGGATTTTGAGATACTAACAGTTCTTGTTAATAATAAGTTTTTTTTTATTACTATTTATCGCCCTCCTTCTAGTCAATTTCCTGTTTTTATGAATTTTCTATCCTCTATACTTTTGGACCTTAGTCTATCTTCCAAGTCAATAATTTATAGGGCCATTTTAATTTAGACTTTTCTAAATCTTCTGTTAATTCTAATAACTTTCTGGACCTAATGTCCTGTGCTGGTCTGTCTTAAACCATTTTTTTTTCTTTTAGACATTTTTCCATGGTTTATAATTCATATTCTTGTTTAGATCAATGTTTTGTGGCTCAATCTGATGACTATTTTAGCGGTTCTTAGGATTTGGCCATTTCTGACCACTTCCCTATTTTCTTCTTTCAGACTTCTTTATCTTTGCCTGTACGCCAACCTTCACATTCTAGACATAGATAGATTAGTTACTTCTCCTAGACTGGCCATTTTTCACTCTTATATGGATTTAACGGATTCGCTTGACATTTTGGTCACTACTGAGGATGTTGATGTTCTATTGGAGAGGTTTTTATCCCATATCTTCGTTGGTTACAATCGTTATTTTCCTTTTACTTTATCTTCTCCTTGTAATATTAATCGTCCTTTCAAAAAGCCTTGGATGAATACATACAGGGTGTTTCAAAATTATGTACAATAAATTTAGTGACATATTCTTCAGGTCAAAAGAAGACGAAAATGTTCTATAGCACTTTGTCTGGAAACGGTTTATTTACGCGATACAGCCAACTAAACTCGTGGCTCCAAATTACAGGATTTGGTCAAAGTGCCCACCACCAGCTCGCAAGCACGCTTCGGCTCGTTGCATGAGCGACCGTCTGATGTCATGGCAGAGTTCGTCGCCAGCATTACGAACGGTTTGCATGCATTTTTAGTTCGTTGTCGCAGATCCATAATATTAGGAACTTCTGTGCTGTAGACGATTGTTTTCACATGACCCCACAGAAAAAAGTCCAAGCAAGGGATTAAAGTCGGGTGATCTTGCAGGCCAGACTACCGGTCCACCTCGACCGATCCACGGATTTGTGTATGCAGCATTAAGGTGTGCTCGCACAACATGGCTGAAATGTGCTGGAGTGCCATCATACATGAACCACATGTTAGATCTTATCAAAAGAGGAACATCTTCCAGTAATTCTGGCAATGGATCCTGCAGAAACAAAAGATACATTCGCCCAGTCAATCGGGGCAGCAACACATAAGGGCCAATTAAGTTATTTCCGACAATTCCACACCAAATGTTCACGGAGAAACGCTCGTGATGCGCTCGAGCTCTAGTAACATGCGGGTTAGCATCTGCCCAATGGTGCTGGTTGAAAATTTACGATTCCTGTCCAATTGAAGGTTGCTTCGTCCGTGAAAAGTATCTGGCTGAGACAACTAGGGTCTGCAGCATGACGACGTTGTATCCATTGGCAAAATCATTGTCGGTGTGGATAGTCCGTTGGGTTTAGTGCCTGAACCAGTTGCAGGTGGTATGGATGCAAAAGTTGACGGTGAAGAATGCGCCAAACACATGAGTGCGGAATGTGTACCATGGAAGAAATACGACGGGTGCTTGTGTGTGGTTCATCATGTATGATGTCAATTTTCACATCCTCCTCATCCGGAGAATGTGCTACAGGCCGCCCTTGTCCTGTTTGACGGCAAAAGGAACCACGCTCCCTCAAATGTCTATCAACAGATACAAATGTTCGGTTATTTGGTAAACGTCTATTCGGAAAGCGTTCTTGGTAGAGTCTTCTTGCTTTCACAGCATTTCCGTCTGCAAGACCATACATTAGGTGCATGTCAGTGTATTCTGCACTGGAGTATGTGTACATCACTTTTTTTTTACGTAAATCGTAATGGGTATGTCAAAGCACGCAAACGTTCTGAAATTGATATTCCTAGTGGATGTACAGTAGTGAAACTACAGTAATGGAAATAACCGTACACAACTAATGGAACAACCCTAAAGTAGGTTTAAATGGAACAA
This sequence comes from Rhysida immarginata, assembly GCA_023313115.1. Lineage (NCBI taxonomy): Eukaryota > Metazoa > Arthropoda > Chilopoda > Scolopendromorpha > Scolopendridae > Rhysida > Rhysida immarginata. Next base: position 2,846 of record JAHWFO010032046.1, read on the forward strand.
ACCATTCAACCTAGTGTTGGGTTGGAACTGCTAAAATATCATCCGCTAACTACTGTGCTTCCCTACTGTATGATATTGTATTACTCGCAAACAAATCGTTTCCAGACGAAGTGCTATAGAACATTTTCGTCTTCTTTTGACCTGAAAAATATGTCATTAAATTTATTGTACATAATTTCGAAACATCCTGTATATATTGAAATTAATTTCTCATAAGAATGATTTGTATTCTAGATTCCGTCGTAACCCCTGTCAGCGAACCAAAACCAAATTTCAATCCTTCACTAATTTTGTCCGTAGCATTATTAAGTCCATTAAACACTTATTACGCCCAGTTCTTCCACAACATCTCCAATAATAGTGCTAAATGGCGTTCAATTAACCATCTGATTAACGGCTCTTCCTCTGTTATATCCCCATTTGCGGATCTTCATAATCTCAATTCTTCTCTTCTGTCCGAGTTTATAGACATATTGTTGCCGCAGTCTTCTGATAGTTCAGTCTTTTTTCCTATCCTTTTGAAGTTCCTTCTATCTCCTTTTCCTTATTTTTCTCTCCTGCCTCTCTGGAAGAGACAGCCAAGGTCATTCAACAATTAAAATCCTCGTCTCCTCCTGACCCTCTTGGTCTACGTGCTGATATTATTATTTTCGTTTCATCTAGTTTAACCTTGCCCCTCACTCACACTTTAATGTAACTATTTCTCAAGGTGCCTTTCCTAAGCGTCATCGTCAAGCTAAAATTATACCTATCTTTAAAAACGGCGATTCTAAAGATTTTGGTAAATATCAGCCCATTTCCAATATATCTCTATTTCTAAAATTTTTGAAAAGCTTTTTCATCTGCGTTTGTCTCCAGTACGTATTTAGTATTGATCTGATTTCCTCAATGCAACACGGTTTCTTTCCAAATCGTTGAATTGACACCGCTTGTTAGAACTGATAGAATATGTCTCGTCTAACAGGTCTAACAACAATCTTGTCGTTTCTTTATTTCTTGACTACTCCAAGGCCTTTGACTCTATTCTTATTCATCTCTTGATATGCAAGCTTTCTCATTTTTATGACATTCGTGGTCCCTCGTTAAATTGGTTAACTGATTTTCTATCCGATCGTCCTTATACTTTATCTCTATTTAACAAATCTTCTTTGCCTCTTATACGTAATCGTGGAGTTCCCAAGGGTTCTGTTATATCTCATCTTCTTTTCAATTTTTTTTATTAATAATCTATCTTATGCGCTTTCTCCCTCTTTTGCGATATTTTATGATGATGATGTTACTCTCTATTTTGCTGATGTTTTTGTCTTGAATTTGCAAAATATTATTAACCATTCTCTCTCTATTCTAAGTAAATGGAATTCCACTAACCAATTGTAGTTAAATCTTAATAAAACTAAGTACATGGTCTTTCATCAATGTACTAAGCATTATATTCCAGTTGACTTGCCTATTTTTTATAATTCTCTCTATCCTACCAGCTTCTTTAAGTACTTGGCTATTCGTTTATCCCCTGACTTGTCTTGGAATACGCATATTAATGAGCTTATCTGGTACAGAGGGTAGATTATCGCAAGCGATAATCTGCGGCACCTACTCCTACGAGGGAGTTTTGCGCGATCCCATTTATAACGACTGCTACGAGATGACAGTAGCAGTCGGGACCGACGGCTTAACGTGCCCTCTGAAGCACGGGGGGTTTCATGATGGAAAAGCTGCTGGGGATAAACGAACCAGAGGCTGTCACCAACTGCTGGAACACCAGCTATGGTCAATCGGCAAATGGGTCAGACCAAAGTCCCCCAACAGCCGCGCCCCAAATAGCTGTCCCGCCAGCGGTGGCCCTCAAGCCCAGGCCGTCACCCAACCAGCAGCTGGCTGCGCCTGAAGTTGCTGAACTCCATCGATTGGCAAGCCAACCGACGAGACAACCAGGCCACGTCCACCCCCATATTAATGAGCTAGTGAAGTCACTCTCTAGAAGATTGGGTTTAATCTCGCATCTTCACTACCTTCCTCCCATGATTATATTATTATTGTATCATGTGCTGATTCATTCAATGCTTTGTTATGGCATTCAGTTTTGGGGTTCACCCTCTAACTTCAATCTATCTCAGCTTTACCGAATCCAAGAATGGTTTCTTAGAGTTTTATTAAAACTTTGTAAATCTACGGCAGTAGTATAGGCAGCTCTTTGTATACCAGGTTGACCTTTGACCCCTGGATTTATATACCAAGATGGCGACACTTCCAGCCACGCCCACCATGCCCTCGCCTCCGGCGGTGGTATACAAACCGGCCTCCCTTTTTTATCAGCAGAGAGAAGATGAAAGATAAGATAATCCAACCGTGTGGCCATTTTCGATGAGGAGATAACATAAAACCAGTTGGTCGCCCCCTCCACCCGCCATTTTGAGAAAGGGTGGCCATTTCTGTTTTTCTTATAACTTTTAATCATTTTTTAAGCATAATAATTCTTTATTCAATACTGATAAAAAGATAAGAACGATGAAAAGATAAGAAAAAGGAAAGAAAGAAAGAAGAAGAAACGGAAAAAAGAAAGAAAGAGAGAAAGGAAAGAAAAAGATGGAGAGAGAAAGAAGAGAGGACAGTGGAAAGAGAGGAAAGAGAAAGAAGTAGAGGTTGTTGCCTGAACCGCCTGTTATGTTGCCAGAGCGCTCTAGTGGTGACATACCAGGGGTTCCAGTCCACCCACGCCTTTGCAGTCGGGCGGTAGGTTGAGGCAGCTGGGGCACTCCGAGACTTGACCAGGGCGCTGGTACCTGTGAAGAAAGTGGAGGGCAGAGCTTAAGTAGTCTCAACACTCCATTGAGATGCCAAGCACCACCACTACACACAGGAGCAGCTGTCACTGTGAGCCTCGGAGGGGACTGATCTGCACCCCCCTTATGCCGTGGCCAAAGGCATAAGAGCCATGGTGATTAGGTTAACTAGGGATGGTGTGCAAACCTTCCCCTGACTAGTTGGACCACTGGGAACAGATGCTTGTCCGTACCCGTGTCTGGGGAGCCCTATCCACGGCCGTGCCTTATTCTGATCGGTGCCTAACAAAAACAAAATTCGCATTTGTTAATTGTCTATGGGTGCGAGAAGCCCACACGCCTTAAATTAGAGTTATAATGTATATTAGAATGTTTGCTATAAATTCGTTTGGTCCTGGGGTCGAATTTGACAAAGTTATTAGGAAAAAACATACTTATTTCCCTTTGCTTGCCAGCCCAGTGAAATTTAATGTAGGTGTGTAGTTTCCTTGGTGGCCGCACTGTTGTATGGTGCTGCGTTCACCGTTCCTTTGCAAATGACGCGTCTGTGCATGTTTCCAGGCCCATTGGCCGAATGCCTGGGGTTTCGCACCCTTCACCTTACTGATTACGGGGTAGCTGACTGGTTTATAAAGAGGTGAATTTTAAAAAGCATGCTGTCGTTCAAAGTCTTTTCATGTCGGCTTGACAACGATGCTCCCTACGATGCTGGTGTTTCATTAGTACCCTTGGCTTCCGCAGCGTGATGATGAGGGCACGCTATTTGCCCTACTCCTCCAACTACTCGCTCAACAGTCAAAAATCGTTCGTTAACTGTCTCACAACCTTCACCTTACTGATTATGGGATGGCTGACTGGTTTATGAAGTAGGAAAGAGGTTAATCTTAAAAAGCGCGCTGTCATTCGATGTCTTTTCACACTAACTTCGACAATGGTGCTCCCCTCGATAATGGGTTGAAAAAAGCATTAAAATTAAGTTTTTTTTGCACTTTTGGGTCGTTTGCACACCCCCCCAAAACAAGATGTTTCATGATGTTTATGATTCTAAATGATGTTTATGATGCTCTGGTGTGTGTTGATGTTCATTGTGGTTTACATGAAATGATACATTCGCAATTGAGTGTTGTAATGACCTACAGGTTCGTTTCTCTTACACAATGCGCGAATATTTGAGTTTACTTGAATTTACTGCCAAATATTTGCCGTCCCTCTGTTCTCATTAATTTTAAATACAGTATACACAGATGTTTCTATATAAATTTTACCAGCACAAGAAAATTAACATTCTCGAGACACTTCTATAATGCTGTGTACATTTCTCTCAGACCAAATACAAATATTTCTTATGTATTCATTAAAATTTTGTCACTTTTTACAAGGGTTCACGTTTATTACTCTTATATTCAGTGATCATTATGAATATCAACTAGCAAACTCGACGTTTATTACGTATATATGTTTAAGCTCCCTTGCTGTCCACTACGTTCTGTGGGTGCTTCATTCGTTGCTTCTTCACAAAACTGTGAAATTTTGCGAAATATAAGATGTCCAACTGAATTCTCATGAAATTCAAGCACAACCCAGGCAGCTTCTGGTGTTATGTGCGTTTCTTTGGCTTTTAAGAATTTTTTAGAATTCACTTTACTTGACATATTTGTGTACCATACATACTTGAGCACCATACATGTAATACAAAGCCTATACCCCTTTTCTTCCCTTGACTTATACTCACATAAGCCATTTCTCTTTCATCAATTTGTAAGGTTTTTTTTTTCTCCCTTTTTTCAATTATTTTGGAAAAGACCCCTCACTGGCCGCCGTGTTACCAAATCATTCGATGGTTGAAAAACCTTGTCTGCGATCCGTTTTGGTTTCGCACTGGGGTCGCCCTGTTGGTCGGGTGTAGGTGCGTGTCATCTGGGGGTGACGGTTAATCGGCGCTGGAGACCTCAGGGTTGATCGGCGTGTCAGGGATTACACTCTGGTTTTAAACAGACATGTTCACGTGTTGGAGGATTTTTTTTTAAATGATGAATTTTGAACATCCTAACTGCCTACAGAAGTTTTTTTCATGCCGTACAGAGTAAAACAATTTTTTTTTTTTTTCTTTTAAGTCGGCCGAGGGCCATATGGCACTTTTACTTGTTTTTATAATATAGTCAGAAATAAAATTTTTTATCTTTTTAATCATTCAGTCTATGAAAACGAAAATTACTGTATTCTCTACAGGAAACCTTTCTCTATAATAATACTGTATAATTAGCTTAGAGAATGACATATTGTATTTATTATAATTAATTTAAAATGAACAGGCGTGGATGTTACAAACTAAACGTCGATCTTATATACCCATTACATACTTCTTCATTTTAAAAATATTTACTCTCTACTTAATAAAAACCTGCTTTTTATGAAATTTTGTAGCTTCCTTAATTGTTCCATACAAGTTTTTCTGCATAAATATATATAAAAAATTTTTTATCTTACCTTTACTTCATCCTTGTAACTTTAGTGCCCTCTTCGTTTTCAATTTCGGTTTGTTGAACTTTCATGCCAAATTGCTAGATTGTTATTGCAGTTGGGTATAGGGAACTTTTTATTATTTTAATCCTCAGAGTCTATTCTTTATTTTAGGTATAATGATAATTCATAAAATGAAATTAGAAAATAGAAATAAAGTAAAATGTAGGCGGATTCAAAACAATAAGGTGTGACTGCCGCCATGATGATGTCATTTCAGAATGCATTCCGAAATCCTCCCACCCTCCACCTCCTCTACACGGCCGCTTGCGGCCGCTTCGATGCCTAGAAGGTTGGAATGTAATTTTGTTTTTATCCGGTTATTGTTTACTTTATAAAGAATTGTTCACGTCACGTTCGGACTTATAATTTGGATGTGGACTAGTAAATACTAGTAAATGGACTAGTATATATGCATTCGGAAATGTTTATATTATAGTTAGAAATTTTTGGTTAACGTTTCATTATTTTACATGAATAATAAAACATCAATTGACCCAAAAATATTTTTTTCGTTTATGCACCAAATTGTAATAAATGCTTTTAATTTTAAATTAGAATATATTGTAAAATTATATTTTCAATATCCAAAATGATTGTAAATTTATTTAAAATTCGCACATAAATTCATTTTCAATTAGCTTCATTTGAAAATGTAAACAGTATTCATTTGTTTCTATATGACTTTTCATGTTTATAAACACATGTCATTGAATTTTATAAAAAAAGATACAAATTTTATAATAATAAATGAATATTTAATTTTATTTTTGCATATATGCAATTTACAAACGCTATTTTTTGTATAAAATGCACATAAAATCACATTCTCAAGAGCTCTCTGGTGGATAGAGGCGGGGCCTTGATTTTGATTGGTTGTAGTTAGATCTACGCGATTACGCCAACTAGCATTAAATTACGTCATGGCGCCAACTTCAAACCCCTGAAATCTCCACAGAGTTATGAAAAAAAATTCATAACATTGATAATAAATAAAATTTCTTAATTATTTTTTAATTCTCATACAGACAATGAAATGCTTCACATTTTCGGTCTAACTTGCTAATTGGAAATAATTTTCGGTTTTTTTCTAAAAATTCATTAAAACAAGATTAATTTTTCTTTACTCATATTTGTATTTTTCAGAGTTATTTTTAAAAATAAATTATGCACATAACATAAAATATACTGTTTCACATAGTGGCCTAAACATCAATAAAAACTATGCAAAAAAAATTTCGCCATAAATATATATACTTTGGCTAGAAAAAAATTTTTGAATAAATTGGTGCAATTTTCCCGTTTTTGATCAAAATTTTCCCGTCCTAAAAGGGTTAAAGCAGCAAAAAAGAAAGATTATGATGAGTTGTTTTCCTCAATTACCAATCCCAAAGAGAAATGGTATCAAATTTGAAAGGCTTTATCACTTCCAAACAATCATAGTTAAGGCCTTCCTGCTTTGACAGTAATTATTCTCCACTAAGCCTTTTCCCTTTTTTGAAAGCACTTTTCCCAAGCTCCCTTGCTGACAATAATAATATAGATATCAACAGTGACTTTTTCCCCTCATATTCAATTCAGAGACCTCTCATTTCTTCACCTGAATCTTTTCCCCCCCTCCAACAACCTCCAACGAAATTTTAGCTGTTATAAACAAAATTTCAAAATCTAAAACTACGGATATTTATGGTCTTCGTCAAAAATTCACTCCCTATATTTCTTATCCCGTTTGTACTCTTTTTAATATGTCTCTCTGTGAAGGAAAATTCCCTAAACAATTAAAATATGCAAAAGTATTTCCAATTTTCAAGAAAGGATATTCCAATGATTTCAACAATTTTAGACCCATTTCTATTGTATTTTTTTTTTCAAAGATATTCGAAAAACTTTTCTTTATCCACTTAAGTCATTTCATATTTTCCCATGATTTCATTTCCCCTGCACAACACGGTTTTTGCCCAAAGAAAAACATCTCTACAGCTCTTTATGAAATATCGGAATATATTAATATACAAATGGTTCAAAAGAAAATGGTTTTAGCCTTATTTCTTGATTTCAAACAAGCATTTGATATGGTTCCCCATACATTATTATTAAACAAATTAAAAAATTTTTATGGTATTAGGGAGCTGCCACTGAATTGGATAGCTTCCTTTCTTTTAGATAGGCATTATTCTCTTTGTTTCAATTCAATTCTTTCACCAAAATTATTCAGTAACCAGGGAGTACCACAAGGCTCTATTCTATCGCAGCTGTTGTTCTCACTCTTTATTAATGATATTCCAATATAGCTGGCAATGCACAATGCATATTATTTGCTGATGACACTTCATTTATAGCCTCAGCTGATTCCAAAGAAGAACTTGAAAATGTATTAAACGCTTTACTAAGTATAATCTATAACTGGTCATTCTTAAATCAACTTCCACTTAACCTAAACAAATCTTACTACATGATCTTTCATCAACGCAATAAATTAATTAATTATAATAAAATTAAGCTTTGTGTTAATAATAAAGTCTTAACTAGAGTCTCTTCCTATAAATATTTAGGAATTTATTTTACCCTGATTTATCATGGAGCCTTCATATAAAACATTTAGCTACTAAACTATCCCGTTCAATTATTTATAGAGTCAATTATCTTCCACGTAATATTTTATTAAATTTATACTTTACCTTAATTCATACAAATTTATAATTTGGAATATGTTTATGGGGATCGACCACACAGGAAAATAAAAACCTTATAATTAAACTTCAAAAACGTTTTTTGCATATACTGTTAAATAGGCCCGCTTTCTCTTCCATCAGTTCAGAATTTAAAAACTTTAACCTTTTAAAATTTGATGAACTTTATTTTATTCAATTAGCTCAATTTATATATAAAGTCAAACATAACGTATATTATATTAGAAATCCCCCAAAGATAACTAATCAATGTCATCACTATCACACGAGAGAGAAAAAAATAACAATCCCATTTTATAGAGTGAATTATTCAAAGAGATCAATTTCGATTTCTGGCGCTATCTATTGGTCAAAATTAATTAAAGAACTTCACGATGCAGCTTCTTTTCAATTTTTTAATAGACTTCTCCTTAAAAGCATTTGCTCGGGCCAAATTACATCTGATTTAACTTCTGTTTACTATTAAATGTTAACTAACTTATGCAGTCTTCTGTTTATTCTACTGTTAATTAATATTGTTGTTGTTTAATATCATACAAAGTTATAGAAATTTTATATTGATTATATAAATTTTTTCATTAAAGGATGCCCATGGACAGGCCCCAGGCCTTTGGGCACCTTTAAGTTCTTTTAGTGCTAAAATTGCTGATTTTATCTTATAAGAATATTTTTTAAATTGAATATTATTATTATTACCAATTTATTGTTCTATGATTGCAATTAATTGTATTTGCAATTGTAAATAACAATTGAATTTGAATTGAAATTGAAATTGTATGTTTAAATAAATAAATAAATAAATAAATAAATAAATAAATATGATTGAAAAAAATAATTTTTTTTGTATGCAAGGAAATATTTTTTATGTGCGAGAAAATTTATTTTATTTATTTTTTTTGGTTTGCAAGAAAAAATATTTTTCTTTTTGTTTGCGAGAATTTTTTTTTTTTGCAAGAAAAATAAATTATTTTTTGTTTGTTTGCGAGAATTTTTTTTTTTGTTTGCGAGAAAAAATTTATTTTATTTTTTATATAATTATTTTTTTTTTTAGTGGTAGGAATTATTTCTTTAATGTCTAAAATACTAAGAGAATTTTTTTAACTCCCCATGCATCTAAACAATTTTATTTCCTTTTAAATCGAGTGTGTTTTGCGTTTTAAAAAACTTACATGATACAAATGAAAAAAAAATAATTTCTTGTTTGTATTAAATACCGTAGATGATCAACCTATTTGCACATAAATTACACAAGACCTTTTGATTTTTAAATTCTGTTAAGTTTAAATGAATGAATACATTTCCACACATCAAACAGGTATGAACATCTAATAAACTCCTCTGCATCCTTTTTGTGGGAACAGATTTTAGTAGATGAAAAGTGGATGGAGGTAGTAGAGGAAGGGATTTTTATTAAAAGCATTAAGTGTAGAGAGAGACCAAGAGAAAGAGAGACTGATCACACAGTTCATGAATGGAGTCCATCAAGATGTACCTTTATATCTTCGTGAATTGCTTAGACTTGAAATTCTGTCCAAAAGCATTATTATTACCACAGTGAAAGGGAAACATTCATTGCTCTAGTAAACAGATATTATAATTCAAACATTCATTTACCATAATTCTACACATCTGTAATGACAATGTGTATTTTTAGATGAACGTATTTTGTAAAAAAGCAACTCATTGCATAAGAAAAGAGTTTACAGATGTATGAAACGAAATGAATTGAGTGGCCATTTTTAATGAATTCAATAATTTTACCATGTTTTTAACTTGTAAGAAACAAACGCAGACTTGATGCATTAAAACCAAATAAAACTTTCATTTCATATCACCAAGAGGTATGAAATTATCTGTTGAGAATGCTGCAGCATGTCTGTCTGTATAAAATCCTATGGGCTGTGTATATGAATACTTACTTACTTACTTTTCAAACCCGCTTATCCGTTAGGGTCGCGGGGGCAGCAGCCCTATGGAGGATCTCCAGCGATCGCGATCTTCCGCCATCAGGCGCATGTCCTCCCTGGTAATATCCAAGCGGCTCAAACCCAGATTCTCCATGTAGTCTAGCCACCTGGTTCTAGGCCGACCCCTTGGTCTCTTACCCACCGGCTTGGAAAATAACAACTGCCTAGGAAGACTAGTTTGCGGCATCCGTATCACGTGGCCATACCAGCGCAACTGAGATCTCTCAATGCGGAGAAGTAGCGGCTCAACACCTAAAGATTCCCTTATTGTGCTGCTGTACACTCTATCTAGTAGGGTAACACCTGCCACACCTCTCAGGAATCTCATTTCGGCCGCTTGTACCCGCGATCGCACTCTTTCGGTCATTACCCAAGCCTCGTGACCATAGGTGAGAATGGGGACAAAGATAGATTTGAAGACGGAGAGCTTGGCTTTGTTACCCAGCTCTCGTTTCGTTACCACGGATCGCCACAGTTCACGTCTGACACAGCTTGCTGCACCGATCCGAGCATCCAATTCTTTCTCCTGCCGTCCATCACTCGCGAATGCAATCCCGAGATACTTGAACTTCTCCACCTGTCTCAATGAGGCTCCCCTAACATGGAGAGCGCACTGAGCAGGCTGTCTTGAAAGAACCAGAACTTCGGTTTTAGCCACACTGATCTTCATCCCAGCTTCTTCACAAACCGGTCTAGTGCATGCTGAAGGTTCGTGCGAGAAGACCCAAGCAGGACAAGGTCGTCCGCAAAGAGCAACCTCTCCACCAGGCAGTCGCCCACACAAACACGCTCATCGCCTCGGCTGCCCCTGTCTATCCAGTCCATAAAGATAATGAACAAGATGGGCGACAGTACGCACCCTTGGCGGAGTCCAACACCCACGGTGAACGGTCTTGACTTAATGCCATTTATCCAGACACACATCTCAGGGCTTTCGTACAGAGACATGATAGCAACCAATAATTGCCCATCCACTCCATACTCTTGCAACACTTGCCAGAGCTTCTCCCGAGGAACTCTGTCATATGCTTTTTCGAGGTCCACAAAGCAAGCGTAGACCTCTTTTGCATACTCCCAGGATTTCTCAAAGATTTGCCTTAGAGCAAAGATGTGATCCGTCGTGCTTCAGCCAGGTCGGAAACCACACTGCTCCCCCGACAGTTTGGAGTCGACTATTTCCCGACTTCTCTTCTCCAGACACTTAGCGTACACTTTCCCAGGAATGCTGAGCAAAGAGATGCCTCGATAGTTGTTGCAATCTCTCTGGTCTCCCTTTTTGAAGATAGGGATCACAATTCCTGTCTGCCATTGCTTAGGGGCCTGTCCAGATATCCAAGCAACCTGACACACTCGAGTCAGCCACAGGATACCATCCTGATTTAAGGCCTTTAACATCTCGGACCGAATTTTATCATCACCTGCAGCTTTGCCAGTCTTCAGGGACTTAATTGCCCATCTGACTTCTGTTTCAGTGATACTACCATGACTATTCTCCGCTCCAAGGTGCACCTCGTATGCCTCAGTTGTTGTTGTCACCGGATTAAGAAGAGATGCAAAGTATTCCTTCCACCTATGCAATACGCTCTCCTCCGTTTTCAGAAGCCTCCCATCTGAACTCTTAATAGTTTGTGATGAAAGAGACTTCTTTCCACGGAGGCGGCGCACGGTCTGCCAGAACACCTTGTTTGCCGAACCATAGTCTGCCTCCAATTTCTCCCCGAACTTCTCCCAGGCCTTGGCTTTAGCTGTTGATACTGTCTTTGCTGCTGCTTTTCGCGCCTCAGTGTACCGCACTCGACTCGAAGTTGACTTATTTGCAAGCCATAGCAAATAGGCTTCCTTCTTTGCCTTGACAGCTTCTTGGACTTCACCGTTCCACCATGCAGTCCTTTTCTCACCGCCCTGCGCCACACTCAGCCGCTTACGACCACAGCACAAAGCAGCCGAAGTAATCACAGCAGTTTTAAACAACTGCCACTCCTCTTCAACAGTACCACGATCACTGGGTAGTTCTTTGAAACTTGAAGATATGCTATCTGCAAAGGTCTTCCTCACAGCTCTATCCTCCAGTGCCTCCCATTTGATGCGCCAAGTTTGTCTGAACCTAGTATTTCGCTTGGTTGGCATGGATTCAGAGAACCGCAAAGTGCAGACAACAAGGTGGTGATCAGTTGATAGTTCTGCCCCTCTTCTCACACGAGTATCCAACACTGATCGGAATAAGTCAGCTGAAACGAATACAAAATCAATCAGTGACTTCTGGTCCATTGCATCCCTGTACCAGGTATACTTATGGACATCCCTGTGCTGGAAGAAGGTGTTTGTGATGGAAAGTCCATTGTTGCAACAGAGATCCAACAAGCACCTCCCATTCGCATTTAAATCGGGGTCACCATTCCTCCCAATCACGCCCCTTAACCCGGCGTCACTCGCGCGAGCGTCACTTTTTGATTTTTTTGATTTAGCTCATCATACAGTGGCACTACCTTGTGATGACTTCCATGTATTCCAAGTACAACTTATTGGCGACAGCTAGCACCAATAAAAAATGTTAAAATTAAATATTAAAAAAGTTAAACTTAACAAATTAGAATGCAAAAATTAAAAAAAAAAGCTACGATTTTGGCAAAAATTTATAAAAGTATAATAAAAATCATTTTGTTATTTTATCTCACTGAGTTCTTTTTTATCAAATAAAATCACTTTTAAAAAGTGCGGTGTAAACACCGCAGCGCGGGTAGTGCTGTTATAAAATTTGGCGCGAGTGACGCCGGGTTAACGTGTATATGAATGAATGAAAAAACTGGAGGAAAAAAAACCTTACAAATTCATGAAAGTGAAATGGCTTATGTGAGTATAAGTCAAGGGAAGTAAAGGGGTATAGGCTTTGTATTACATGTATGGTGCACAAATATGTATGGTACACAAATATGCCAAGTAAAGTGAATTATAAAACATTCTTAATAGCCAAAGAATTTTTTTATTACAGAAATGAATGACAACCGAACAGGGCCGGCTCTAGCAATTTTGCCGCCCCGTGCAGAATGCTATTTTACCCTTGCTATTGCAATCCCAAACATTGCCGTTGCTTGCCGTCTCTAAAAGTTTGCCACCCTGTGCAAGTGCACCACTTGCACCACTTGCACCTATGGTAGAGCCAGCCCTGCAACTGAAATTCTTATGAATGACCATTAAATCATGATATTTGTTAGGTAACTACAGATAATGAACAATTGTAGAAGGGAATTTTTCCAATATAGAAGCAAGAGCACTTTTATCTTGTTTATTTATTTAGATGGAGAACGACAAAGCTGTCATTCCTTTCTTTCAGGGGAACACTCTTCAAGTTTATCACAGAAAATTCCATGTTGTGATGATTTAAACTGGTGGTTTTCTGTGGAAAATAGGAAAATTTGTCAAAAACTGTGAATGAAACTGGAAATCCACACGTTTTGGTGGTTTTCTGTGGAGAGCAGGAAAATTTGGCAAAACGTATGCACAAAACTGGAAATTTACACGTTTTGGTGGTTTACTAACAATAAGCAATATTGAAGCAAGATCATATATATGGAAAGTTCTAATTAAAACATATAGACTGCCTGGATAATTTCTCTTTATTTATAAGGTCATGAATATGCATAGTGAATTCACAGTAAGCACATGTGTAGCCAGTTGTCAACTTGTAATGAGCAGACTTTAAAATTGTTGAAATTAAAAGCAAATTAGGTCATTTAATGCCAATCATGGTTTATTGAACAGTCATAGGTAGGAAATTTTATTTAATGTTGAAAACTTTACTTAAAACAGTAACTTGTGCAAATCTACTTGAATTTATTCTAATTAAAAGGTCTTTAAAAGCAAAGAATATTTTATTTCTCAAGTCATTGGAGTTTAAATAGATCAAAATGACTCTTTAAACAATATATTTGTAAAGTTACCACAGGACATAGACAAAACTTTGATACTGTACAAGGAATGCTGTCAAAACAACAGCAAGAGTATACACACTTTACTTCAATATTTCTATTTTGTTATTTATTTGAATGGAGAAACAACAAAGCAACTATTCCGTTGTTTCAGGAAAACATTCTTCCGGTTTATGACAGAAAAATAAATGCAGTGATCATTTTAAAATAAGGTTTTAAAACATACATCAATGTATCAATTAGAAATATTAAACAAGTCCACATAATTATAAACTCCTGATTAAAGCTTGGATAATGTATGGAAAATATCTCCATTTTTTTTAAATGTCATGAAGATGCTTAGTGAATTCTTAGTAAGCACTTGTTTAGTGTACCTGTATACAGCAGACAATGTTGAACAGACTTTAAAATTGTTCAATTTAACTGAATTTTATCTAATAAAAAAATATACCCTTAAATGTTTCACAAAATCTTTGACAGTTGAAATTCTTCTGAATGACCCCTAAAACATAATACATGTACCGTACTTTAAGTTGACACAAACCCTGACAATATAAAAAGAAGGTTGTCAAACAAGAAGTCAGAGTGCAGACATTGTTTACTTCAATTTCTTTTATCTTTCTTCATTTGGTATGTGGAAACAGCAGAGCTTTATTTCCCTTCTTTCAGGCAAAACATTCTTCCAATGCATAACTGAAAATTACATGAAGTGGTCATTAAATATAAGAAATTTTAAACATATGACTTTCTAAAAATGGACAAATCTTAATTGTATACTGTATAAAATGCATTCTCAGAAAATGTATGTAAAAGATAAAGGAACTTCACAAAAGCTCAGGCTGGTTGCAATCTTACAATGTTAATACAATTCATTTCAATGTATCAAAAGCACATTTACCACATGCTGTCACAAATATTCAATAGAATTAAATTAGAATCAACCTAACAACGCAAAAAACAGTCTAGGCAGTTAGTGCATTCAATGAGAATTCAGCTTGCGCCTCTAAAATAAAAAACAACACCCATTAACATGAGTAAAAATTCATTATTATTATTATTTTGATTGAATGAATATTACGTTCATAACTGTACAAGATAATAAACATACAGTTGCGTGTGAAAAGTGTTAATTATTTTTATTTTTTAAAAGAAATAAAAAGAAAAATGATAGATAGAGAGAGAGAGGGTGGAGAGATGGGGTTTAACAAAGATGGAATATCAAAACTCTTAGAGTTGGTGATGATAACCTAATTAGTTCAGCACATTGATCAATTACCGTGTCACAAATATTCAATAGAATCTAATTAGGAATGCACATAACAACAGAAGCTGCCTGGGTAGTGCTTGAATTTCATGAGAATTCAGTTGGACACCTTACATTTCGCAAAATTTCACAGTTTTGAGAAGAAGCAACGAATGAAACGCCCACAGAACGTAGTGGACAGCAAGGGAACTTAAACATATATACGAAATAAACGTCGAGTTTGCTAGTTTAAAAAACACTAGAATGCGAACGTTTACTCATAATGATCACTGAATATAAGAGTAATAAACATGGACCCTTGTAAAAAGTGACAAAATTTGTGGCTGAAACGTACGAGAAGAAATATTTGTGTTTGGTCCGAGAGAAATGTTCACAGCGTTATAGAAGATTCCCATTGCATTTAACAGCCTCGTGGATGTTAATGTTCTTGTGCTGGTAAAATTTATATAGAAACTGGAAACATTTGTGTATACTGTATTTAAAGTTAATGAGAACAGAGGGACGGCAAATATTTGCCAGTAAATTCAAGTAAACTCAAATATTCGCGCATTGTGTAAGAGAAACGAACATGTAGGTCATTACAAAACTCTACTTTGTTACCAAACGCAATTGCGAATGTATCATTTGTAACGTGTCGCTACCTTCTCTGGTTTAATAAAAATTTTTTTTTAATTTGAGCCTAGTACATAAAAATTCCCTCCTCCCTTATGGAGTCACTCCTTTTATTGTTTAATTTTGAAGATGTCCTCATATATATATTTTTTTTTTACTGATTCTGTCACTTCTCGAAAAGTTGTG
>JAHWFO010032048.1:0-60762 GCA_023313115.1 Rhysida immarginata
TTATTATTTTTCCGAAATCTGAGGTAGACAGTGACCTTCCTCATGCTTTGAAGGTCATGTATGCGAAATTTCATCAAGAACGGAATAAAACTGTAGATTTGTATAAAAAACAGACCCACAGACAGACCCACAGACAGACCCACAAACATCCTTCTTTATATATATAGATAGACTAGAAGAGGTACCCGGCGTTGCCCGGGATAATTACACTTGCACAATCTTTTCCTTTCATTGTTAGTCATGAGATATTGATTGTTCGTTCATGCAGTGTGTTTGTGAATTGCGTGCTGATACCATTGTTGATACCTATTGTTGTACAAACTTTGCCTTGCATTGTTGGTCATGAGATATTTCTCATTAATATGCCTTGCCATAACCATGAATATCGATTTTTTATCGATATTTATTATTTTTCCGAAATCTGAGGTAGACAGTGACCTTCCTCATGCTTTGAAGGTCATGTATGCGAAATTTCATCAAGATTGGAATAAAACTGTAGATTTGTATAAAAAACAGACCCACAGACAGACCCACAGACAGACCCACAAACATCCTTCTTTATATAGATAGAAGATATAGTAATTTCTGTAATATTGTTTATATCTTAAATTTATTTATTTCTGATCAGTGATTTTTTTTAGCATATGATTTTTTTGTTTAATTGCTGTATTTTTAAAGTGACAAATTGTAATTAATTTTTTGAAATTCCTCTTTTTTTTCAAATTGCTGTAAATTTCAGTGATTTAATGTTTTTTTGCTGAAATTTAAAGTAATTAAATGTACTTTTATTTTTTTTTAAATCGAATTACGATTGGAATAAAATAATAAATAAAAGAAATTCCACGCTCTGGATCTAAATTGAAAAATAAAATCTGGATCTAAATTCTTTTTTATTAGTACTGCTTTTTGTATAATTGTTGTTACAATTATTATTTTATAAATGTACGAAACCTATAATAAATTAATTTAGGGTATTTTTATTTCTCTTTATTTTTTATTCTCTCTTAAACCTAGTGAGCATTCAAATTGTTAGAATGATGCAGATGAATTTTTATTACGTTTGGCCGAGATAGAAAAACTAAAAATCAAAATCCAAAATGCTGGATGTTCAGCAATCATTGCCTCAATCAGTGCATTTTGTTGAGTATTTAAATTCAGTGATAATTTCCATGCTGGAAGAAAACGCCCTTGTTTATTTTGCTGGTTATATTTCCAAAAAAATAATTTTACGTCATGGTTGCTTAAATTGGAGAAATATGTTTCTCAGGGATAATAAATAAAGAACTATCTCATGATAATCAAACTTTTTAACAATTTGCTGTTGAAAAATTATAAGGTAGAATCCGGAAATGTTCATTCTTTAACTGTGCCTGCTGATGATTGGGTTTCTTTTCTATTGACATGTGAAAAAATTACTCAGGAAATAATTCCTCATTTGTTACATTTGCCTTGCGTTAAAACAAGGATGGCATTTTTTCAATTATGCATTAGACAGCTGGTTCAACAGGGTCTAAGGAACAGTTAAAGAATGCTGTAGAATTGTTTGTTATAATTAAGAAATTTTATATAGTCAAATAGCAAAATGAAAATGATGGGGAAACAAGAAGGAAAAAGCGAAAACTAATGAAAATGAGCCCTGTGTAATAATTAATTACATTCTGTAAATGAGATGAGGAATCTCAAATTTATTATTTTAACAGATTTTATATAGGGTAGATGTACCAGTAGTTGACAGTGTACTAGTAATTGACAATCCACAATTTAAAGGCTTTTAATAAAGTAACCAAGCAAGAAAAGGGACTGAGGTTGTCACCTCTTATTAAACAACGTATTAGGCTTCCCAGAAAAACAAAAAACAAGGAACTTTGGTCCCTATTATGGCCGCAAACAGGTGTCGATTGTTCAATGTCTTATCGAGTCGAAAAAACCTTGTAATGAACCACTAAGCGAGGGTTTGAGTACTTGAATTTATTTCATGAATGTTATGCAATATTTGTTATTAATTATACGTGAACCTTTTTGTGTGATCAGTGCACAATACTTCTAGTAGTAACAGAATTTCCGATGACTAATTTTTTAACTGTTTTAATCCACCCGCAATTACTAGAACCAAGATATATGGTGTCAGTAGTAACTGACATAACCTGTCAATTATTGATAATTTCTGTTTTAAAAAAAAAACGACCACAAAATATACTAATGTGGTTTAGAATGTAAGGAAATAATAAGGAAACATGATGGTTTTAAGTGTAACTTCTGAATTTCCAGTATTTGACCTAACTGTGTCAATTATAGGAAGTTGACTGTCAATTTCTAGATCACCCACTTTGACATAAATCTTCTACGCCCTATTCGCCGATTCTTTTTTGTTGGTCCTGAATCTTGTCACAGAGACGATCAACAGATAGCCCAGTAAAAGTTATCTTCCAAGAAAAAAACTACTATTCTGTTTACTATGATACGACGTAGTAGCATAGGATGAATTGGATGAATTTTGCAAAGTTGGAGAACAGTTGTCAAAAATCAAGTTCTATGAACAAATTGTTGGCCAATATCTGATGATACTGCACTACTGGAAAACACCTCCATTTTTTATGGTCTTTGCACTCTTCATGGGAATAGACTGATTTTATTTATTATTTCAAAGGGGAAAAAAGATAAATGATCAATATGAACAACTTAAGTTTTAAAAAGCACAATTTTAGTTATGTTAAATACTTTACACATTCTTAAAAATGCTTGATTTCTTCAGCTACTTTTGAATGTTATCAATTTTTTTATAAATATATAATAAAAATGTGTAATTAAAATATTGTCAATTACTTGTGAAACTGCCTGTCAACTTCTGGTGCATTAACTGTCAACTACTGGCGATTCATGCATTAGTTAGGAAAACATTTAATAACTTAATAGCTTTTAAAGATATAATAATTGTATAGAGATTGGCGCATTCTGCATTCTATTTACAATTTAATGGTATAATTAGAAAAGTTTCAAAATACAATTTGCATTACGTACACAATTTTGTTTCGCAGTAATGTCTTAAACTGTCAATTACTGGTACATCTACCCTACTGATTTCCTTGTAACGAGTCTGTATAAAACAAAACATTAACTACAACTTCAAACTAAAATATCAAAATTAACATTAGTTATATACAACAAATAAAAATTCATCACTTTTAAGTCCATATGTTTACTTTGAGTTAATTTGATAAATTAATAAAAGATTTCTTAAATAAGATTTTCTTTTACTGTACTGGAGTTATTAAAATATTTAATACTAGTTCTTTATATATAAATTACAGGATTGTCGGAGTAAAATCAATATTTATAACCAAACTTTTGTGTTCAGTGTCGATTTTTGATACGCTTATTTTTAATGCTTTACTTTTTTTCTTTTTTACTTTTACAAAACTAATAGTTATTGTTAGTTCATTACTTCTGGAACAATTTAAGATCAAATTTCACCTTTAATTGTAATTTAAAAGTGAAATACGGTTCCACGAACTTAAGTGTTTTTCCGTAGACTTCCATGCTATTTTTTATTATGACCCTGACGGCCGCTTGGTAGGGTATGAATCGCAATCACGTGACCGGTTTCCTTTTCTCCCATAGAGAATCGCAGAAACGTCGCATCTGTGTATTCTTAATCCGTGTTACAGAGCTGGCGGCGGCGGCGGCGCCATCTATTGCTAACATTGATATGGCTACAATTCATTCTGAAAACAATCTATGTAAAACAAATTATAATATTAAATTCATACACAGGATGCTTAACTCCTCTAAACAAAGCTTGTGTCGCTAAAAGTCGTGGGCGTGCGCAGGGCCCAAAGAACCTTATTTACAGATCAAGAAGAACTGAAAATAGCGATAACCCATATGATAGGGATGGTTTCAATAAACCAATTTAAGCGGGTTATCGAGAACTTTCAACAGACTTCGTTTCGTAATCTCCAATGGGAGATTTCAACAGACATTTTGAAAAACTCATCTCTTAATTTCCTTTATTCTCATATGTAAATCCTGAAAAATTTGAAATCAAAATCTTTTTCGTTCAATAGATATTCCATTTTTTCAATATTGACACCCATTGAAGCACCCTGTATTTATAACAATAGTAACATTGATATAACCAAACCTTTAATAAAAGTTATATCAATGAATTTTCCTAAATTTGGCGCGATTCCTGTCTAGGATACTTGCATTCAAATCACTACGTCCCAGGATAAAACAGATCTACCTTATGGACTAGGACCGCTAGATTATAGATGAAAATCTCTTCCAGTGTACTTAAGCCAAATATTGCAATATAATTCCGAACAAAGTCAAATTTACTCAACCCAATTTCGCAAAAATCTTTTTTGTAAGCTCATGAGGGAGAATAGGTTTCATTTCGTAGTTTTACCCCAAATTTAAATTCTAAAAAATAAATACTGTAAATAACAAATAATCTTTAAAGTAAAGAGTAAGCAATCTAAAATATAAAAACCAGTTTCCTACTCTGTTCTCTGTACGCTTTTTTGCGGGGTTTTCATTGGCTGATGCAACAATGATGATTCTCTTTCATGTTTTGTTTTGTTGCCTTGGCAAAAGAACCGTATGTTTTCAAAAATTAAATAAAATATATATGTTTAAAATAATTTAAATTAATTAATAAACTTTACTGTGACTTGGGTTTTGACTCACTGTTCACCAAGTATGCATTATTTCTTCATTTATTTTATTAAATATTTATAATATAGGGTTATTGCGGGAAACACAACGCCATCATTACTTTTAATGTAGTACGACCATTATCGGTTATAGTCAATTTAAAATAACGTTATATTAATATAACGTTACAATATAAATAGCTTGGATAGCTACACGTGTGGCATTCATTCCTATTTGGCAGGGAACCGAAATCTTGAAGTCAGTAAACATTCGAGTTTAAGGCCTTTTTCGTACACGAAAATTTTCATTACTAGTGAAGATTAAGTTTTCTCTTTCATATTTATCCGATGTACAGACGAAAGACTCTGAAAATTGCTTGGTAAAAGTCACAATGTCAACATTGAAAGGCTTAACATGATTGGAGTCTTTCACCAATTTAGAATTTTTTAACCTCTAATCTAATCTTTTTCTTTAGGTTTCACCCGCAAATATACTAATATTCTTTGCATATACGCTTTCTTTTCTCCTACTCAGTTTTTTTACTGTCTTTGGTAGTTTTGAAGAAAAGGATATTACTTAAAAAAATGAAAACAAAATTATGCTGATAAATTAAAGATTAAAATTGACATATGTTATTTCTTTATAAGCAGTTAGTGCAAAAAAAAATCCTACTTTTTCTATCGAGTATTTGTAATTTACTTTTATCCACTACCGTATAATATCTCGCTTAATATGAAAATATTCTTTTTTCCTTTGGATCATTCACCCCAGATATTTTTATCCGCTCTTTGAGTCTCCAACAAAAGAAAAAAAAGAGGGGTAGTAGGGTTCCAACTACATGATGGAAATTAGGCGCCAGGGCATCAATTGCGGCAATCATCATCAGGCCCCAACGTGCTCGAAAAGGAAAAGGTGAAGCGAAGGGAAGAGTCGATTTCTCAATTGAGATGATAATGAAAGCAAATGACTGGTTCGAACTCGATGATCAAAAAGGATTTCGACTCTGGCCATGAAAAGATAGCTGATTATCCACCATCTACGCGTTCATTCGTCATGTCGCTAAAAACAGGCTACGGTGCATCTCAATGCAGCTTTAATCAATTGATGGACGGCGTCCTGAAGCGCAGATGTGTAGTCATCGAGAAATATATTGAAAATCATGGAAGCGGTGATAAAATGTAGTTATAGACGGTGTGCAAACGAATTTCAGTGCTTTAGTACAAGTGATTCTAAATTGGAAGAGAAAAAATAATATTTTGCTTGCTTAATATTTGTAATTTGTGTTCTATTCACGGTGTTTTCAATATATATTCCTTACTGCTGCGAAGTGAAATTTAAAGTGAAGATAATAAATTAAATTTAATGTTGGTTCAGCTGTTTGCATTAAATGAATTTCAGATACCCAGCATTAAAGGAGAAACTAGACCTTTATGCAAAAGCCCTTAATATTTTTATTAAAAGATTAAGAACATTCTTATTGAACTTTATTTCTAATGTGGTTATCAATAAATAAATATAGTAGGCCCGCGATATTCGTCCGTCTTCACTGCATTTAATAACCGTGGTTTCGCACATCCGTCGTTCAGCACTGCATTTTCCATCATTATTTCGGTAATCGTTGCTGATAATCGTATCCCATTAAGGAAACGATTCGCTACGAATTTTTTTGTTCACGAAATTGATTTCATCTTCATTACACACTTTTATTTAACTTCACTTGTTTGTATGTTTATGTGCAAATTTTGTAATCAATATGTCGGTCACTTACTAACAAACTACAGCTCTGAAACTTTCCCCAACGTCGTTCTCTCGATTTATATCTCAATCGTTAGTTACAGTAGCCATTCATTTATTCGTGAGTAATTTATAATCTAACTTTAATATGATACAGTGCAATATGACGGCAATGACTGCCTGTATTGTTGTTTATTGTTTTAGTTGATAACTTGTATGTAATTTTTTTTAATTTGATCACCAATGCTAGCAACGTTGTTGATTGTGACGCTCTTGTAGAGAGGATTGTTTGATTAGCCAGGTAATGCATTGTAAACCCTTTTCCCGAGATATAGACGTAGCCGACTGGGCAGCTTTCCAAGGAATTTTGGTTTTGTAGTTATCATATATGAACATGGTTTTTTTGTGTTTTTTTTTTTTAAATAAAGACTAAAAAGAATGTAAATAAATTTAAAATAAAAATTTTTATGCACACACTTTCACTTTAAAAAGTGCCGTATAAAGTAAAAGATATAATTAAAAAAAGCTAAAAGTGTGGAAATTGCTGCATGATGGCTAATTTTTCAAAGAAAATCGTAATATTTTGCATTTTAACAAGAGCAGATACTATTGCAAAATTTGGTCTACGACTTCAAAATAAATCAATACTAGGGGCTTTTACTAGTCTGTTTGAATGTGCATTTAATTTAAATACAACTTTCACAGTATAATCAATGTTAAAACAAGATTGCGAATGGTGATCACGAAACTAAATGACCTGTGTGGAACATTATAGCTAGATCCTTGTCAAGATATGTAATTTTATAGCATTCATAAAAAACGGTGCTTGTTGCTGTTGTATCAGAATTAGACCTTTACAAATTAACATTTTTACATAGGACTTTATATTAATTTACAACTACAGTAACCATGCCTGAAAACTCAATTTTTAGAATTGTACAAATAACGAACGAAAGAACGAATTATTTTTAAAATTTGCGAGTCTCTTGCATCTTATCCGTTGTCTAGCCATCTGTCGCGCCGATAAGGAACCAATTAACAACGTATTTCGAGGGTCTACTGTACAGGTCGAACCTCGGTATAACGAACTCAATTGGACACAAAAATTTGTTCCTTATAGTGAGAGTTATTCTTATCCGATATAACGAATTAATTCTTAATAACGAATTATTTTAAAAAATAACTTTTTATTTTAAATTTAAATTTGTTACACTTCAGCCTAAAAATCACTGATAAATTACAGCAAAATCACATGAAAATCACAGCAAGAATATCACATTACTTAGTTTACATTAGCGCAAAAACCAAGCCACTGCAGTATTTACTGCCAACATTATTCTGCAGGATTAAAATAATCAGTAATATTTTGCTGGTCTTTTTTGTGATCAGAGCAGAAGAGATGATAAAATTTTCAACTGCCACCATTGCACAGTTTATTTGATCTGGTGTACTTCCAAGTAATTGAGATGTCGTTTAATAGTTTGGACCAATTTAATGACCTTAGACATTGTTACTGGTGATGAGCTCATTTCTATGCCACATGTTAACTCCTCTTCAGATGTGATTTATTCTCCTTGAGTATTTTTAGTATATTCACATATTTCAATTTCATTATCATTGAATGAAGCTCTCTCTGCATTCAACATCACTGTCAACTGCAACGTAGCCGTCAAACTGCACTTCATCTATTCCCAATCCTTGTAGATTGTAAGAAAATAAAAAATGAACAATTACTCTTGTAACATTTCCGCAAATCTCTTGTAAGATTTAACACTAGAGGCATTTTTCTGAGTGAATTTGAACAAAAAAACTTTTATGTCATAGCTTCAATAATTATGTGGAAAACTTTTCATACAGTATTTCACATTACCTGAAGTGGTCGATGCCGCCATTTTTAACCAGATGTGTCTTATAATGAGAAACTGAATAACTTCCGGATCAAAAACTTGTTCTCTATAATGAGATGTTCTTTATATAGAAGTTCGTTATAACCGGGGAATGTTTGGCTTAGTTCTATGGGAAACCAACCAAAAAATTTAAGAGTGTTCATTATAACGAGGAATTCGCTAAACCCGCGTTCGTTATATCGAGGTTCGACCTGCATTTGTTTTGTATTAACGCCCTTTTCAACTGCTATGGTCATTTCAAGACGGCGTTATAGGGGCCGGCAAACGACTACACGGGACCAACGGCTTTACTTCCCTTTCGAAGGAAATGCGTAATCTCAGGATTTTCCCCCTGAAAAAATCCTCCTCGTCCTCGGCCGGGCTCGAACCCGCGTCCTCGGGCCGAGCGATCACGCAACCACTGAGTCACCGATACTGTACTTAGGTTTTTACTTAAACTATTTTATACGTTTTTGATTTAATACGAACCAGAAACAAAATATGTTTTCTTTTCACACGATTTGATTTAACAATTTGATTTCCAATTGCGGAGATTTCCAGAAATGTCAGACTTAATATGAAATTTGTTTTATCATCATGTAGTCAAGTGTGATATTCTTACACTCAATATGTGATGCATAACGAACCTATTAATATAGAATAAGCAAGAATTTTCATTTAAAAAATTATTTTTATTCATTGTGTAATAATACTTGAGAATTTGTTCATGCGAATAGACATTATTAAATAGCTAAAGCAGAAGTGATAGCAGGAGAATCTTATGGTCACTTGAAAAGCTAATTCAGGAGTTTTTTGAGTCGCGAATTTTATAATATTATGATTATTAAATTAATAATATTATGTTTAGACTAAAAACGCTGAATCTGCAATCGAAAAGAAAAGAGCAATTACTCCTTTCACCCACTTTTAGACTCGATGTAAATCTTGATTTACAACAACCCCACCCGAGATAAAAAGTAATCTCTCGACGAAGCTAAAGAATAAAGGAAAATAAAAATACTTCAGGGATGGACTAAAGAAGAAAAAAAATCGGCAAGATGTTGAGGTGAAACGTTTTACGTCCTTGCACACGATCATTGAGTAAGATTAAAGGCTTATCTGTTCTTGCGGAAGTTTATCCGCCTTTTTTTTTTTTACACTGAGCAATGGCCCTTTCCGGAGGACAGACATCTCTAAAAAAAAAAAAAAAAGTCTTGTGCCAGTCGCTAACTTTTACGGTTGTTCCTGAAGGAATTTAAAACCACAATAAACACAGCGGGTAAATAAAACGGATACAAAAACGGAGAGAGAAATAAAAGAGTTTAAAGTTTGCTTTGGTTTAGATTAATAACTTTCCTTTCTTCGGGTTGAAAGCTTTAATGGACATCTTATGGATCTTCAGAGAGTCTTAAAAAATGCCAGACAAATCCGGTTAAAGGATGTTCGCTTGAACTTAAAGTTTCCAGATAAATACTAAAAAATGAAAAAAAACAAAAAACTATCAAATAAATAGAAAACGAGTAATATTAAAAAACAGAATTTTTTATAGTATTAGGAGCATTTCCCAAAAAGTCAACCAATGAAATAAGCACAGGCTTACTATAAATGATTCATTCGATTTCAAACACTTCATTTTCAAAAGTATTACACATTTAACAATAATTGATACACGTAAGCTCACCAAATTTGCATTGCGTTATACCAGCTATCAGTGCAGTGACTTTACAAAATGGTGACAAAAGAAGGCAAAGAATTTGTGTGTGTGCTGGAATATGAGAGATATCCGTCTTTTATTGCCATGCAGCCTACAATCGTGTCGAAAAGTTAAGCATAATCAATATCAGTAAACTTATTGCATAAACCAGAATGAGGAGAAACTTGTATGCAACACCGCATTGCAAGTGTAAAAACTACAAAGCCGTTTAATTAGAATGTTTCGTTTCATAAAAAAAAAGTTTATATGAAAACAGAGGGAAAAGCATTGTTTCTATGCGCACGAAAATGGGGCTGATATGGGATATGGTTGTTCAAGAGCTCGGTTAACAACAGGTCCTACTCCTGGCAAAGAGCAGTTTTGAGCTCTGGAATGCTCAATCGGATTCATATCCGGAGATCTTGCTGGCCACTCAATGAGTTGCATATCCCCACTTTGCAGTAAGTCCTCCATTAGCAGAGTTCTGTGGGGACGTGCATTATTGTTCATGAGTATGAAATCTGACACCAGTATCTCCGAGCATTAACGGCAACTTTGTCAAAGATGTGGGGCTCTGTGCTTCCTTTTAGCATGATGCCTCCCCAAGATATAACTCCAACACCATGATTCTTTTCCTTGATGTTATTGGGATTATAACAGGTTCCACGTTCTTTCCAGATAGTAGTCGACGAAAATCGCTTTGTAAGCTAAATGTGGGATCATCGGTGAATAGCACATTGGTCCAATGATCCTAGGACTCATAGACCTTACGCCTCGCAGAGTGATCAGGACACGATTGTCGGAAGTCTAGCATAAAGACCATTTTCCTTTAGCCTCTGGTAAAATGTTTGTCTGGAAACTTATTATTGATATAGCTGCCTGGCTAGTAGGGTCCACTCATGCCTCGCAGTTAATTGTAAATACCGGTCCTGCCTTGGGTGCCCTTGTGTCTTGGAAACATCGTAAAAGTCTGGAACATTCATTTCTTTGAAGACTTCCGTTTGTGACTGTAATGCCTTCGAGTGTTCCGAATATTTTGCCTTTCATGACAAAATAAAGTTGGCGTCTGTGCTCCATATAAAATGCAAAACCAACGATAACAAGAAGTTTTCTTAGCATGATTGGCAAGAGTGTGTAATGTCACTCTATGATTTACTCTACTGTATTTATTGCATTTTGATCACTTTGCGTAAATTTGAATTTCTGAGACAATCCGATCGTGAATTGGTTTGGCTCTCAAACTGATTTACATGATTAATTTTAAATTTAAATGTGGTCAGTCTCCTTTTAATGGGGAAAATCGTAAAATTATTAAAAACAAAATAAATAATAAATAAAGTCACCAATCTTGAAAAACGATGAAGAAACTTGTGAGATGGAAGAAAACTCAAAGGATGTATCTATTGAGGAAGCAGATGAAGTCTTGTGAAGATAATGTTGATAGTTGAAAACGATAATCTTGAAGGAAGTGTTGGTTTTGAAATACAGATGAAATTTTGAAGAGAGTGATCCAAATATTTGGGATAAAATTTATATAAAACGTTTTCGAGAATATTTCTCATCATCAGTAGGATAAAACATTTTTGAATGGTGAAAACAGTTGAAATAAGAATTTAACAATTGATATAAAAATGATGAAGCTAAGTTGGTTGTAACTGTTGGTTATGATTGTTGGCTATTGTATACTAGGGTAATTGTTGTTTAAAAGTAGTGTCCATTTGATGGCTTGGCTAAATTTTTGTTATTTGTAATGATATTTATTGTTTCTTTAATTAATCTTTTTTTTATAATTTTCTTCTTTTCCAATGATTTTTGTGTTATTCCAATCAGGTGTGTGGTTTTCTTTGATACAATGATTTACTAAATGGTTGCTTTTGTCTTTGTGGCGAAGTGCTCTTTCATGTTCTTTTAATCTTATTTCTAATTGTCGTTTAGTTTGGGACACTAGTGTATGTAAATATTCAGAAGAAAGTAAAGAAAAGAACTACCTTGTAAAGAGAGCATTTTGTGGTGGTATCGGTCGTATCGTGCCAAGGAATTCACTTTTCTCATTTATTATTATTTCGAATGAGAAAAAAACGTTTCTAGTTGAGTCCATTTTGGTCAAAAGTTTTAAAAAATTTTAATTTCAAAAACACCACTGAATAACATTGAAAATATTTTCTGAGAAACTTCTATAACACCAAAATCTTAAGCATAATTGCGATAATGCTGTTTCAAAGATTCTTCTAGAAAATTTGATTTAATAGACAAATCGTTAGCTTAAAATTGAATTTATAAAGATAGAATTTTGTTCAATAAAAGAGTTCAGAAATTGGATCCAGAAATACATCTGAATATAAAAGGAAGCCGATTGTAAATAGGAAGTATAAATACAAATTAATAAAAAAAATCAATAAATGATCGTTTTGGCCTAACAGAATTATTTGTTTAGCTGCATAGTATTTTTATCCTTTTATCAATCTGAACGGAAATAGTACGGATGTTGTACTATTTACAAATGTCTTTGAACAGGAATTCACAGAAATGTCCTTCCGAAACGACAAATGTTTTGCGCTCCTGATAGTGATTACGTGTCTAACGGCATTTCAAGAATTCTCTTCAGTCCCAACAAAGAAAGTAAGAGAGAGAGAGAGAGAGAGAGAGAGAGAGAAAAAATCCCCAATCGATTCTTGCCTCGTTTTCTTTCAATATCTTGATAGAAATCGACAGCCAATCAGAAGTTACATTGGTGGAAGGACTGAGAAAACCGCCGCATCAGCAAGAGGGCGCTTGAATAGTCCCATTTCCGTTGGTCACTTTTCTCACGAGCAAATCCATTCAGCTTGGCTGACCCCACCAAGAGCTACGCACCTTCTCTTTCTGTTCAGATAAACGATCGTTTTAGGAAGGGCGAAAGGAAGAACGGGAGCTCAACCTGTCACCTCCATGATGACAATCCACAATTTCGCTCCAAATCGTTTAAATTACCAGTGAAAGCCATCTGATCTTGGAAATAGGTGGAAACGTTGAATTAAACCGCTTGGCTAGAAATGTGATAATCTTGAAACGTTTTCGACCAAGTAATCCATACTCCACTCGTGGGAATCAAGTATTCAATCCTTCGAGCTATTTCTTATATTACGTTTTCATTTTACGCCAGCCTCGGTGATCCGACTGTTCAGTTAGTCGGAATTTTAAAAAATAACTGTTTACTGAATGGTTTTCAATAAAGTGTTCCCATTAGTTTCCATACATTTAATTAGCTTGTTATGGATATACGAAGGAATTTTAAGTATAACTAGCTAAATACTAGTTATTGCTCGCGCCCTTTTTTGATGAAATTTTGCAATATCTGAACTGAATGTACAGAAAAAAATGAACACATTAAAAAAGGTTCTAATTAATTCAGTAAAATTTCATGGCTAACAATGGCCCTCTAGTAATTCTACCCGGCTTGCTTGTGTTGGAATGGTGTGTATAACTGAGTGGGATTTCGTACTGCCGGAGAAACAATGTGTAGAATTAAGTATGTGGTTTCGACAGTGGGAGGAAATAGAATAAACATGAAAAAATACATTTTGATCTGAGGTTTCTTTAGCCGTGGCTATGGCTGTAGTTCTTCTATTTCCTCCCACTTGATGCATCTGCTCTCTGCTAACTCTCCATTATCTCCAGTTACTGCTCATTTTTAAAGATTTTCAATAAAATGTTAAGTTCTAATAACTCTTAAATCTAGGAAAAGTTCAAACAACAGGAATTTTATATATCACTAGCTGATAATGCCCGGCGTTGCTCGGGCTGTTTGTATGTTGAAATTTTGCAATATCTGAATTTGAATATGAATGAGAACACATGAAAAATCCTTAGAGTTAGGGAAAGTACCTTCACTTTTTCAGCAAAATCTTGAACAGCTGCATGCCAAAGAAGTTGTATTCTCTTATTTGTTTTAGAATAATTTCTTACATCTCTCCAAAGATTTTACTAAAAAAAAGAAATAATAATGATTTTTATTTATTTATTACTTTTTATAACAGTATCCCCCTTAAAACGTGAATCATTAAGGTAAGCATCGTAACTAGAGAAAAAGACCGTAACCTGATCTTCTTAGTCGACCCAACAATGTAATCTTCACTGTTTCCATCTTAGATTTTAGCAATCAGTATTTTTTTCGTTTGTTGGAAAGAATGAAAGTTACATTGTTGCTTCGACTAAGATGGTCAGGTGACTTTTCAGCGCCGAGGCCTGTCTTTTTCGTCGACGACGGCATGTATTAATTCCATCAACCATTGTTGACGCAACATACAAACAGACCAGCCGATAGTTGAAACAAATACGACAAGCTAATTGTTCACACATGCAAGCAAACAACCATAAACCAAGTCTATTTCATATATACAGGCTGTTTTTGAATTGAGCATAGATTTTTTGGGAGATGATAGAAGAGGTCCTTAGAAGTATTTTTTGTCATACGAACAGGGGGTCCCCGCAGCTCCGTTTACTTACAATACTGCATTGAACAATCAAATGACACCGGGACGCAGTGTGCGTTGGTAGGCCTAGATTATTTTATTTTTAACAATTAACACAAGCAATCTACTGTAATAACTTTAAAAGTAATTGTTGCAGTAATTGTTCGAAATGACCGCCATTTACATATGGACTAATCGTATTTTACAAAGTGGTTGGATACCATGGAATCTCCTTGACGAAGTTTGTCCTAAGATTTTTCAACAAACAGGCACGTGCACCTTGAAATTTCTTTGCAAACAATTACTTTAAAAGTTATTACAGTAGACTGCTTGTGTTAATTGTTAAAAATAAAATAATCTAGGCCTACCAACGCACACTGCGTCCCGGTGTCATTTGATTGTTCAATGCAGTATTGTAAGTAAACGGAGCTGCGGGGACCCTATATTCATATGACCAAAAATACTTCTAAGGACCTCTTCTATCATCTCCCAAAAAATCTTTACTCAATTCAAAAACGCCCTGTATATATTATTTTTATCCCCCTCTCTTTGGGCCAACCTGAAACTCGGCACATGTGCTATTCTATTCTACTACCGTGCTCTGAACATAACGAACATATGGTGCGAATATGAGCTCAATCGGTGGAAAGCGAAGATTATAGTCATGCGATGCTAGCGCCATCCAATGGCAAAATCCGCCAGTGGGCAAACAAACAAACAACAAACGGAAAATGAATTTTATATATAAGATTACAAATTACATTTTATTTTATAGTTCGCAGAGTTGGGATGAATCTTCATTACGTTATATACAATGCACAAACTTTGCCTTGCATTGTTGGTAATGAGATATTTATTGTTGGTCCGTGCATATTGTTGATAAGGTACCTCCTATTAGCATGCCCTGCCACGTGACCACGGAGAGAGAAGGCCTCCGCAATGAAACTGAATACATTGTTACATCATCATAGATAGTGCAAATTCAGGGCTTATTATTGGTAGAAATACGAATAACAATGCACTATGTATGTGCATGCAGTTTCATTGCGGAGGCCTTCTCTCTCGGTGGTCACGCCTGCCATCGCTTTGAACTTCGATTACTATCGATGATGATTATTTTTTTTCAAAATCTCATGCAGACTGTGACATTCTTCTTGCTTTGAAGATTAAGTGTGCAAGATTTCATCAAGATAGGAATGTATACTCTGTCCGATGAAAGTTTGACAGGGCGTGTCCAGTTAAATTTCAACTTTCAATTGTTTAGGCATTGTTGCAAAATAAAATTAACAATGTCTAAAACTTGAAACTGGAAATTTATTTGGACACGTCCATTCAAACTTTCGTTGGATAGAGTATTGACGACTTCAGATGCTGTAAAAAATGGCGGATGAAATGGGGAGGAGCATGCGTTTATCATGGTCAGCGATAGCCTTTATCATTGTTACTATTTAAACTCAATGATGCTTCGCCAGTTCGTAGGCAGCTTAAGTTCCAATAGATTTGTATAAGAAACAAACAAAAAATTTTCTTCTTTATACAGGGTGAGTCAAAAGTCGTAGTACACCCTGTTTTTTCGAAAACTTTGCAGGAATTGGGAAATCTGAATATTCCAGTAAGGTATGGGTGAGGTGGTCTATCTTTTATGGTATTTACCGAACGTGGGCGCGATCTTGAAATCGGCCATCTTGAATCTAAGGCAATTTTTTTAAATGGAAAGGGGGTCGCGTGATAAATCAAATAACATCAGCATTTTCTGACAATTTCATTCCTGTAAACAGATTTGAAGTAGCAGTTATGTTTCAAAAGTTACAATACATTTTGTTTGGAATTACAGGCTGAACTGTTCTCCATAAAGGACAATCATTTAACGTGTTCAACATGGTGTCCCTCTTCGTCAAGGCACATTTGAAGGCGCTGAATCCAATCGTCATGCACTCGCAGAAGGATTTCCGCAGAAATGCTGGCACACGCTTCTTCAATGCGTTGCTGGAGATGGTGTCTGTTTCTGATTTTCTCTGCTTATACGAGTTGCTTTAAATGACCCCACAGATAAAAGTCAAGTGGTGTGAGATCAGGTGATCTGGGTGGCCATTCCACACCACCGAGTCGGCTAATCCAATGACCAGGAAATTGAGCATCTAATCACTGAACAAGATACCTTGTGCAAAAGAGGGATCTTGTCGATGTTGCTCTAGGGCCCACGTGCAAAACTGCATACATCTGTCTGGGTTCATCCTCTGCTAGGTGCTGGAGTATCTGAATTTTGAATATATGCCATTGATGGCCAGGAAGGATTCGCACGATCGATGACTGGCTGATTCCACATTCTGCTGACAAACGTCGTGTGGGCCAAAACCTTTGTTGAGGTTGTCTCGTCAATAGCATTTATTGGACGGCTACTCCGTGCCTTGGTCAACCACAGTCCCAGTTTCTCGGAATTTCTTAATTAAGCACTTGACAGTGTTGTGTGAAATTGGAGGACTTTCTGGGTGCCGGTTGTTAAAATCTGCAACTATGACACGGAAACTTCGTTCTCCAGACATCAAAATGACCTCAATTCTCTCCTCCGTGGTCAAAGCCATCTTCAGTTACCTGATACAAAATGAAACAAAGTGTGTTGTAACTTTTAAACCATAACTGCTACTTCAAATCTGTTTACAGGAATGAAATTATCAGAAAATGGTGATGTTATTTGATATATCACACGACCCCCTTTCCATTAAAAAAAATTGACTTTGGCCGATTTCAAGATGTTCGGTACATATCGTGAAAAATAGACCACCTCACCCATACGTTAATGGAATATTCAGATTTCCGAATTCCTGTAAGGTTTTCGAAAAAACAGGGTGTACTGCGACTTTTTACTCCCCCTGTATAATACTCTCTTTATTTTTCCCAAAAATGATATCTTTTATTATTTTACGTTTTAAAATATCTCCATTGTTGTTTCTTATAGTTTCATTGCAGATATTCTTTGTTAACCTTAATTATATAGTGTGTGTTGCAAATATATTATTAATAACTTACAACCTATTTATAAAAATTATTTTCTTAGAATGCTAGGCGAGCTGCGTGGCATCCATGTAAATGGAGTTGATGCTGGTGCTTCTCATTCTTTTTTTCGTATTTATCTTTGTCGTGGGTTTCTATATTTTATGGCTTCATATGAAAGAGGAAGTCGTGTGCCAGTCGATTAAGTGAAATAATATAATAGACGTAATTATATATTGAATTAAACTGGAGGTATTTGAAATTTTCTTATGATCTAAACATTGTTTATTTATTTTATTTATTTATTCATTTATTTTTGTTTTCTGTTACTTATTCTGGAACATGAAACCTGTTATCATGTTTCAGAATAAGCTTTCCGGAATCATGAAAGATAACATGAGGGGCAAAATGTTGGAGTGTTGTTTGACCCAAAAAAAAAGCATTCAGTAAGGTATCGTACAAGGGAGTCTTGTGATGCCCACAACAGACTTTTTATGCTTGGCAACGCTATGAAAAATTCAGTACATTAATATATTCTTGCTTGTGTAGATCAATTCAATTGACTTGTTTTGGTTTCAATTTTACATTCTTAGAGAAATTTCTGATTTTGTATTTATTACTTTAATTTCAGACACCAGTGTAATTTTATAGCTATATTTAGTACTCTCTTTATTCTTCCAAACAATGACATGTATTATAATTTTACGTTTCAACATATCTTCATTGTTGCTTCTTACAGGTTCATTTGCCTGCAAAACTCATTTTCTTAGAATGCTAGGCGAATAGCGTGTGGCATTCAGTAATGGAGGTGATGCTGCTGTTTCTCACTCTCTTTATCGTGATTATCTTAATGTCAGGTATCATCATTTTATGGCTTCGCTTAAAAGATGAAATCGTATGCCAATCGATATAAGTGAAGTAATGTAATAGAAGCATTTTTATATTGAATTTAACTGCAGGTACTTGAAATTTTCTTAGTGATCTAACATAGTTTATTTAATTGAAAGGGTGAGAATTTTAACAATAAATATTTTTGGACGAGTTCATTATTTACATATGTCGTTAAAATATTGTAAGATTCAATCAAACACTAGTAACTTAAAATTATTTCCAACATTTATATATTTTAAACTTACAACATGCTCTCCTGAAAATTGTTCTCTTAGTGTCTTTGGTTAATATCATAGTCACCCTTTCAATCACAAGGTTGTTCAATAGAAACACGTTTGGACTGCGCAAACATCTGTTTATATGCACCGTTTAAGTATTAGTGAGGCGTCTAACACACATATAGGCAGTGTGTCTAAAGGTAACACAGGCCAACGATGAAAAAACGTTTTGAATGAATTTGCCTTATTATTGTGTTTTTATTGTGCTGAATCCGAATCTGCTTTTAGATTTTTTCTATCACGTCACGTTTCCAAGTTATGCACATATGCTACGCGTCCACTGCCAAAAATATCCTAGTTATTTAAGTTCTTTCCACCTTTTGTCCACTGCAGAGGAAAAGAACTAGTTTATTATGACGATGTTTTTAATGTTCTCGCGTCAGCCTCGTCATATTGTCCATTTTGTGACGCCATGGCGCCTTTGATCGAAGTGGGCATCGGTCGCGGCACAGAGGAATAAGAAACAGGGGGGAAACTCCCTATTGCCGCAAGGGAAACTTTTCAGAGATCACGTGACGAAAGTCAACCAATGAAATGGATTTAGTCATAATTATGTCATTCTCCCGCAAATGGATTGTTGGAGAGGCAAATCATATATGACGTCATATAAATACGTTGTTTAACGTTCTTTTCATCGGAATTATTTTAATAATTTAATTCAAATTAATTAAAAACTTTGAAAACCGGTTCTACGATGCCAGGTGGATTATCGCAGATGAAAAGAAATTATTATTGCATTACCACGATTCCTTATTGATGGTCTCTGATTAACACGAGCAACGGGGAGCTAATATAGTGCTTCACATGAGTGACCACGTGATCAACAAGACAATATTTCGTTTATATAGAATATTTTTTTATTTTTTAATATAAATTTATATGTTTTAACATTATATAAGAATTAATACATAAACTGCATTATTATTTTATTTATTATTTTCAAAATTGTGTCCTCACTAGCGCCACGAAAGTAGTATTGAAAAATGACGTAGCGATTTCCAGTCACGTGGTAGAGTTTCCCACCTGTTTCTCTTCATCTGTGGGTCGCGGCTTACGATGTTTTCAATAGCGATAAAACTAAGAAAAATAGATGTTTACAAAAGACAAATGTCTTCGGCCCGTAATATGCAAGAGGCCCGGCGATGAATTTATGATTTCTTTCGCTATATTTATTTCTAAACACGCAGTAAAATAGGGTCCTAGCAAAATTTTTGTCTGTGAGCGAAGCGAGAAAATCTGCCGCCATTTTAAACGAAGATGAAAATATAAGGGTTATGACTCATTTGTCTCAGTTATGACGTCAATAACTAAGATCTTTTTCCCTAAACTTTTTATATCTAGGTTAAATAACCAGGTTTTCTTTATAACTGGGATCCTTTGTAATGAACACCTACAGATAACCTGGATATTAAAGATCAAGAACTTAAATAGCTAGGTTATTTCTGCCAGTGGACGCGTAGCATTAGAGACTGCAGAGTTAAAGTAATGAGTATAAAAGGATGTGGATGCAGTGTTAAAGTATTCATACGTTTGGGCCACAAGGAAATTTATCAGGCCCCAATCGCTGAATAGTTTTAAATTTTACAGGGGCGGATCCAGGAATTTTTCCAGGGGGGGGGGGCGTACAAGGAATCATAACATCTCAGTGCAAATAGTTATCACATTTGTATTACAAAGTTAAGGTCTGAGGGGGGGAGGGGCGCCCGCCCCCCTCGCCCCCCCCCCTCCCTTGGATCCGCGCCTGTTTTAAATGTTCCATTGAAAATAAGAAATCTGTGGTCAGATACAGATTCAGCACAAAAAAGCATACAAACCAGCTCTTAACATTAAAAAAGTTTTTAAAAAGGAAT
This sequence comes from Rhysida immarginata, assembly GCA_023313115.1. NCBI lineage: Eukaryota > Metazoa > Arthropoda > Chilopoda > Scolopendromorpha > Scolopendridae > Rhysida > Rhysida immarginata. The sequence continues at coordinate 20,431 of JAHWFO010032048.1, forward strand.
TTTTGTTATCCTGTGTACTCTGCCTCTTTTTATTTTTTCTTTTCTTTTGGGCCGCTGAAGGACGTCAGCCAATGAAAATTTTTACGAGAATAAAAGCTCCATACGGCGAATATACGATAGTCGTTGGTTTGTGCAAGAAATTTCGACATGGTAGGGAATCTTGAAAGAGTTGACCCGTCCCTGACATGCTTGTGTTGCATTATCAGATGAAAATGCGAGACATTTAAGAATTGCCTTCTGCCATGTCTATGGAACTCTAAAACAATTATTAAAATGTCGGCGGTTCAATTCCGACGCTGACTTAGAGTCTTGCTGTTATGCATTGGTCACAACCGCAGGATTTTACTATATATCAGTGCACCAATGGGACTCGTGCCTTAATATTCCTGGAGATTTCTTTTAAATTATTTGAATAAAAATTGCTTCCCAGCCTCTAACGTGTTTATATTGAATAATCCTCGTATATGTTGCTTGTATTAAGAATTCCTCGTAAGTAGCATGACTTGTTTATTTTAAATCAAAATATCTTTAACCTTTTACCTGTTCCATGCTCACATACGAGGGGAAGTGAGTAAATAAGTTATAAATGGATATAGAAATAAAATAAGATTACTGACTTGAAAAAATATCAGGTCATTGAATATCAAATGTCAGATTGCAGAGGTCATCTTTAATGGCCCTCTAGAAAGGACACCTATACACATGCTATTCGAAATAACCCCCATTGCAATCCAAACATTGTTGCCAACAATTTGGCAGCTTCTCGAACCCTCTCCGATAGAATCCTTTTGTGATGTTCGATTTTAGCTCAGCAATCGTGTGGGCTATTCAAATAAACTACATTTTTCAGATAACCCCATAGGAAAAAATGAGGGGGGTGATAAATCTGGCGGGAAAAGACACTCTGAAGGATCACTTATAAAAAAAAAACACCTAAAATTTGTCTGGTAAGACGAAAACGCTTTTGTGTTAGCGAAAAAGGACGTTATTTCCAACATTTATTCTAACACCTAAAGTTTGTCTGCTAAAAATAAAAGCCAACATTTCAACTAATCTCTGTGTAACTTTACTTTCATTTAAATTCTCAAAATGGTACTTTTATGGGGACTAAAAACACCTGTGGTCATAACAATTGAGTAAACAATACTGGCCTTATAACTTTGCACTAACTATAGAGACTCTTTACCATAATAGACTACAGCGCCACTGATAGCAGAAACAGTAGACGCGTGCCCTATGGAAAAGAATTATTGAATAGAACGCTATAAATGAAGACGATCTTAAAAATAAATTTCCTTCATTTTGAGACCATTTTCTAAAATCCTATTAACGACGGTACATCTGTGTATGGGATGGTAATGTGTATGTCACACGCCATAATTTTTGAAAGGATTGACCTAGAGGCTTGAAATTTTGTACACACTTAGGTCGTATACAGAGGACGGTACGAAAAATATAGCGAATCCTCTAGGATTGGCTAAACCATGTGTTTTTGTGGTTTCCCCAACTGACTTCCTTTCATGTCTATGGACTTTTGATTGCGTGGAGCAATTTGTGACGTCAGAATTTGACTGTTTGACGTCAGAATTTAAAGAACTCTATTTGAAGTATAGCGAATCCTCCCGCTACTGCTCGTAACATTTTGATGCTAAAACCCTTATATCGTTGGATAACAATGCCTTAACTAATTTTTTTTGTGTGTCGACGGAAACTTATTCTATATGATTGGATACATACTTTTCAATCAGCTCTCGTATATGTTAGGTTTGATTTATCATTGCAGCCAGTTTGTAATCTTTATAAATTCAAATAAAGGTTCGTCTACTTCAGAAATCTTGGCTTAATTTTTTATCCTTGGCAACGATATAAAAATGCAGTTTAATAACATATTATTTATTGTGTAGATTTGGTTTCAATTTTACATTCATAGAGAAATGTCTGATTTTGTATTTATTACTTTAATTTTAGACGTCAGCGTAATTGCACAGCTGTATTTAGTATTCTCTTATTCTTCCCAACAATGACATCTATTATTAACTTAACGTTTCAACATATTTCCATTGTTGCTTCTTACAGGTTCATTGCAGATATTCTTGGTTAGCCTTAATTATAAAGTGTATGTTGCAAATACATTATTAATGAGTAATCCATCTGTCTGGAAAATTCGTTTTCTTAGAAGGCTAGGCAAACAGCCTTGTAAATGGATGGACTGATGGCGTTTCTCATGCTTTTTTTTTTAATTATCTTAATCGCGGGTTTCCTTTTTGTAGTGCTTTGCGAGAAAGAAGATGTCGTCGTATACCAATTGTGAAGTAATGTAATAGACTCAATGATATACTGAATTTAACTGGAGGTACTTTGAATTTTCTTAGTGGTCTAACATAGTTAATTTAACTGAAGAGGTGAAATTTTTAACATAAATTATCTTTGGACGAGTACATTATCTACGCAGGTGGCTAAAATATAACATAAATTTATTTGCAACATTTATGGATATGAAACTTTCATTACGCTCATCTTAAAATTTTCTTCTTTGTGTTTGGATTATATCATACTCACGAGTTTTGAAATATTAACATCGCATCAATAACCTACAAAAGGGATTGATGAATCATGGGTTAACGAGGATTTACAGGGTGATTCGAAAGTCCCCAAACTCCAAGTTTAAAACGTGTTTGCTGCAAAACCATAGAAGATAGCCATCGTGGTTCCTCTCATCGGACGCGCTCACGGATTCTTCATCTAAGAAGGTCCAGCCTTCAGCCTCCAGGTCGGCCTCTTCCACCGAAATCCTCTAAATGAAGGTCATCTCACTGAATATACGCTGCTTGTGGTTGTTGTGTGTGATCATAGGAACACGTTGCGCAACGTGAGAGAACCACGTAAAGCCTGGGTCACACTGTTGTAAAATGCCACGTAAATACGCCGACGTAACGACGCTGGTGATGTCACTTCCGGTAAATAGCTTTACGCCGAAGTTGAATTTTGTTCAACTTTTTACGTCGCGTTAGATCGTACGCCGAACATCCAGCCAATCAGAAGAGCGATTGGCCCGCCATCAAGATGGCTGACAAGAGAGCCAATGACGTATATTAACGATAGACTCCGAATCCTATTGTTGTAACTTGAAGCAAATTGGGAAGCTCCATGCCCATAACTGTCATGGCCGAAAGTGAGTGAAGATAATGCAAAAGACATGGCTAAACAGAAGAGTAACTGATTAATAATTCTTTCACACGCCGATCACGAAGTGAAAAGTTTATCTTTCCGTTTACTTTGTATTTTATATAATTTTATTTCGATCATGGTTTCAATTTCAATTTCGTTTCGATTGTCTTTAAGTTACGTATTTTCATTTTAGTTACGTATTTTTTATTTATTTTTGTGGAAAATGATTCCTGATCCTTTTTCTTGTTTGTTTGTACAGTTGTACGCAGTTTAACTTTGAGGAATGGTTTTGAATTAATTATTTCTCGGGCCCAAAATCTTCAAAAACAAAGCAGCCAGACAGCTGATTACTCCACGGCTCACTCCTGCCCAGAAATATCATGGCTCAATTTGCTTCACTTCTTGCCGATGTTAACAATAGTATTCGGAGTTAATCTTTAATATACGTCATTGAAGAGAGCGATGTACAATAGCGAATGCTTTGTAGAAATGGCGAGGAAGTTTAGCTATCTATATGATAAAAAAGGTCCAAGCCATTAAAATACTGCCAGACTTTGTGATAAAACTCGATACTGTTGGCACTCATGTTGAATCTACTTCAAGTGATGTCATGCTTTAAACCAATAGCGAAACGACATCACAAATTGCGCCGTGTTATACGTTTTCAGTTTGAACAGCTGAACGTCGACGTTTTTTCTGCGACGTATTTATATCGGCTTTGCGCGGGGCAGAATCACATTCTTAGAAGTTTATTTTGCGGAAAAATCTTACCAACGTGCATTCAGTGCTTTAACCCTCTGTCGGGCGCAGCTGATCTAATAGGCACAGCTTTCTTATTATAGATCGCCTTCGCCCTCCTAGATGCCAGAAACACTTGAAACTTTGAATAGCTGTCTCTTATTCAGTAACCTTTTCATACATATCTGTTAGTTCATATCAAAAATTTTTGATTGAGGATAGTGATAAAAGTGTTCTGTCAGGCGCATTGCAACTAATTTTGCAAAGTTTCTGAGGCATGTATTTTTTCAAAATTGATTCACTAAATTGAATTATTTTATTCATTTAACCAAGTTCTACTGTATTTTACATCTTTTTTTAACCTTCCTATCAGGCACACTGTCCCTCTCAATTATACTGCTCTTGTAAATTTTGTGAATTTGTCATTTTTTATAACTCTTACGTTATAAATTAACAGAAAACTGTTAAAAAACGTTTTCCATTAATGGAAGGATGATTTAAAAAAATAAAAAAAAAAGGTTTTATGGTTACAAACAGATCTTTTAATGGAATGTGCCTAACAGGCTCATTGCGCCTGAAGATGTGACAAACAGTATTGCGCCTGACGGAAGGTTAAAAGGAAATTTCCTGATCCTCCTATACTGTACCAGGGGAAACAACCTGTGTATGATTTTGTATACCGGTTTCACGAGAACAGGTACTGTGTATGATAAGCCTAGAAGTGCCCGACGAGCCGATCGGCCTCGGTTGCTCAGAAGGTTGCGTGATCGCCTCTGATGCCCGAGTACGCGGGTTCTATCCCGGCCGAGAACGACGAGGATTTTTCAGAGGTAAATCCTGAGATCACGCACTTCCTTCGGAAGGGAAGTAAAGCCGTTGGTCCCGTGTAGTCGTTTGCCGGCTGCACGTTAAAGAACCCTTGAGAGGCAAAATTTGCGGCCCCTATAACGCCGTCCTGAAATGACCATAGCAGTTGAAAAGAACGTTAATACCAAACAAACCAACCAACCAAACCCGACGAGCCGTGGTGAAGACCACGTTTCTGAAGATCATCGAAGCTTCCTTGCAGTGCTCTCCGCGGAAGTCACTTCGGCGGCTGTCTCAAGAGTTAGGGGCCTCGTATTCAGCCTGCTAGAGGGCTACTCAACGGCCATACAGAATTCAATCTAAAGCTACGGTCGTACAAAATTCGATTCGTTCTAGAGCTTCATTCTTTGGATTCGGAAAAACGCACTGCTTGCAGCTTATGTTTTAAGATTAAGCTTAAGAGATTAAGCAGCTTATGTTATAAGATTAAGAGTTTTACTGCATGAAGTTGGACTATGTTCTTGCGTGAGAACCATGATTGACAAGTTTCGTGTCACGTGGTGCTCTCAAGTTGTGCGACGCATTCCAAAAGTCACACACAACAGTCTCCACAACAGTCCCAAGCAGCAATACTCGGTTACCTTTTATGGTTTTGCAGTAAATAAGTTTTAAACTTGGAGTTCGGGGACTTTCGATTCACCCTGTAATTTTATTCTTTTGCTAAGGTCATTAACCACACACATACCAATGAACAAGAAATATCTGTTTAATATTTAATTAACTTCCTCTTTATCCCAAATTACAACACTATACGGGTGAGCATAGAGCCAATAAGGTGTTGAATCAATTATAAGACCAGGCGGTGACCAAACATTCCTTTAGTTCTTGTATATTTGTTGGATATGTCGTTCCGACATCTACCATGCATTGTCTATGGGGTTGAAATATGTATCGCGGGGCGGGGAGGGGGGGGGGGGGAGCCCTATGAAGAGGAAGTCATCATTGTGCTCGCTAAGCCATTGCTAAACAACCGTACGCGATAAACATTAGAATTGTAATTTATGAGGAAGCCGTGACATGCAGGTTAAACTTTGTAGTCATGTTCGATTAATACGTGTATCGCATCTGAACTTCCATTAATATTCGCGGATATGTTTTCCATAGTAGCTGAAGAAACTCACTACCATGACACCACCCCAGAACCTTGAGTTATGTTGATAAGGTATGGCTCCCGACAAACTCTGCACCTATCGTCGGGACAGAACAAACGGTATCATCATTCTCCAGACCACATGACCTTCTTCTATTACCAGTGTGTCCATTCAGGACGTCCATACATCACTGCAAATGAACTTGCCTCTTCTTTGCAGAAACCTAGGATCTTCGTATAGGCATGAGACTACTGATTTGGACACGCTTGCTCCATTACATGACCTAGCTCTCAACTGGCGCTCCAATTCGTCCCAAAAGTGTTCAGTGGGGTTGAAGATTTTGGGCTGGTCAGTCAAGTTTCCCCACACCCATTTCCTCAAACCAGGTTTCCATATCGCCTGCTGTAACACAGGGAGCATTGCCGTGCTGAAACATTTATGAGCTGTTGACAAAGTGACCTCACAATTTGCCAGAACTCTTTGGTACAATTTGGCATTCATGGTTTCGCGAACTAAAACAAGACCATACCAACAAAAGCAGAACCATACCGTTATGCCACCTCCTCCGAATTTTACTGTGGCTATGACATAGTCCTGTAAATGTCGATCGCTGGGCATTCGCTAAACCCACACACGTCCATCGGGCCGTCACAACTGGTAGCGGGATTCACCACTCCATAAGAGGATCTTCCATTATTATGGAGTCCTGTGGCGGCGATCCTTGCACCATTGTAACCGACGATCTCCCAGCGGACGGTACGATCACTTATATCACCAGACGACGCCGATCAAAAGTCCTGCGCCAATGTTTTTAACGAAGCCTTCCGGTGTGACATCACAACACGTTTCAAGCATCGGTATGTCAATTTCGTCGGCTTACTGGGTCTGAGTTGGCATGTTATATAACATACTCTTGCTTCCACTTCAAAATAACATCAATCACCGTCGAGCAGGGTATCTGAAATTTGTCGGAAATCAAAAGGATGGAATGCCCAAACATGTGAGCTCCAATGATCATCCCTCTTTCCTCAGCATAAGTTGACGTCGTCTGTTCATGTTGAGTACAGTAGCTGATATGAGTGTATTCTAAACCGTCAACGTCTTTTTTCGGCAGTTTTTCGTATTATTGATGAAAAATAGGAAAGAAAAACCCACAGCCTGGATTCGAACCAGGAACCTTCGGCTATGAACCAACTGCCGTAAACTGCATGAACGATATCTGGCGGATGAAAAATGGAAATAGTAGTCACACTAGCGTCTGCAACAAGAGCCGAGACATTTTTACCCCTCAATGGGTTCTAAGGACTTTAGAAAATAATACCGCAAAATGCAAGGAAACATTTTCAAAAGGTTTCATGATTGTGGCGGGATACGGATACAACGGCAGGTTTACTTCATTCGAGTTGAGACAAAGGCCAAAGTCAATGCCATGTACTATCAAACTAACATTCAGACCCCCATATTTACTAGCGACATCCCCGATTTGTATGGTACAGAGGTAAACAAGTTACGCCTGCACCAAGAGAAGGCGTCGAGTCACGCATGCAAGAAGATATTGGAATCCGCTCCATCCCATTCAGCGTCATACCCGTCAAGTCGCCAGATGTATCGCCTACGTATTTTTGTGATTTTGGCCTACTTAAACGAGCCCTTGGAAAGAGACGACCGCGAACAGTAGAGGGTCTTTGAAAAGCGTGTCAACAGGAGTGGTTACGAATTGATCTTGATGTTCTGCGTTCCAGCCTCCTGAGGTGGAAACTGCGATACAGAGCAATAGCAGCAATGCTTGGCTATCAGAATGAACACTCGATGGCGACGAAAGGGGTTTTCTAACTTTTCTAGCCTTCTGTAATTTGTTACCGTAGATCGCATTGTTAAGTCGACAACAATGGAAGCGATAAGAGTGAGGCGACCGCCTATTATCTAGACTGTTATGATACTCACTTTATTCTTCTCAACAATGCCATTTATTATTATTTCACGTATCAAAATATCTCATTGTAGCTCTTTGCAGTTGCATAGCAGAAGTTCTTGGTTAGTGTTAATTATAAAGTGTATGTTACAATTCCCTTATTAACCGAGTTTTCAATCTGTCTGTAAAAATCATTTTCTTAGTATGCTAGGCGAACAACTTGGCATCCAGGTAAATGGAGGAGATGATGATGTTACTCATCCTGTTGGGCGTACTTATAATTATCGTGGGCGGCGGTATTTTAGGGATGCACTTGAGAAAGCAAATCAAATAACATCGATGAAGTCATGTAATCGACGTAGTATACAGAATTTAACTAGAGGTAATTGAAATTTTCTTAGTGATCAAATATAGTTTATTTAATTGAAGGGGTGAGAATTTAACAAAAAGAATTTTTGGACGAGTACATTTCCTACATAGGCAGCTAAAATATAAAAGAATTTAAACACTGGTAACATACGATTATCTGCAACATTTTTGTGTTATTTTAAACTTTCAACAAGTTCTCCCAAAATTTTTCTTCTTTGTGGCTTTGGATTATGTCATATTCACTCCTTCAATTATAATTATTTATGGTAATGATTTTTCATCTGCATACCAAGGGACGTTCCAACATGTTCGAGAAGAGGTGGTCATAATAATGTGTCCCGACCCTGTATATCTCCATGAATATACAGTCAGTGACAAAAAATTAGCACCACCATCATTTTCACTGAAATCCTTTTAATGAAACAAAATTCCAAATGCTCTTTTGGAATACAGACACTTAATATCTTCAGAAACAATCTAGCTTCATAAAAATAAATTGAATGTCCACTTATAAAATTTAAAAAAAAAATTGTTTTACTCAGGTGATATTTCTGAGTGACAAAAAATTAGCATCAGCTACAAAAAAATCCTCTGAATGGTCTTAATATGTGGTGGATTTGCCTTTTTGTGAAATTACCTCAAAGATACGATTAGGCATCTTAGTAATTAATCCTTTAATCAATGAATGATCTAAATTTTCCCAAGCATCAATGATGGCACATCTCAAGTCAGAAGCATTTTTGTACTGACGATTGTTTTCATACACTTTTCGTGATAGCAACTCCCAAACATTCTCAATGGGATTCAAATCAGGTGACATAGCTGGCCATTGCAGAACAGTGATGTTTTTTTCCTCAAACCACCGTGTTACAACATGTGCTTTGTGGATGGGAGCATTATCTTGCTGAAATACCCAATCATTTCCAGCCATAATTGGTCCAAAATCAGGGAAAATGTCTTTCAGCATTGACAAATACCCTTGTGCATTGATTCGTCCACTGAGAAACTTCAAGTCACAATTCTTCTGGAAACCAATTGCTCCCCAGATCATTACAGATCCACCGCCAAGCTGTCTTCGTGAAAGAACTTGTTTTTCTTTTCGCAAATCGTGAAAATTGTATGAGAATCCATCTGGTCCGTCAAGGTTGAACTTCTTTTCATCTGTGAATATGACATTTTGCCATTCTGAAGTCCAACCCATGTGTTTTCTGGCAAACTGAAGTCTGTTTTCTTGATGACGGATAGTGAGTGGTGGCTTCCTCTTGATGTGCTGTCGCAGAAGTTGCGGGCAGTCATGGATCACACGCTGAACGTTTCGCAGATTTGTGTCGAGCTGCAGTTCATCACGAATTTGTTTTGCTGTTTGACTTGAGTTGGATGCAGCTCTGAGAATCTGACGAACTGAACTTCCATTAAGGACACGAGGTCTTCCAGAACCCTTGTAAACTGCATATTCCTGAGGATTTCTCAAATAGTTGGAAATAGCCTATGGGCTTCTCTTCAAACGACGCCCAATTTCACGAATAGAGATGTTTTCTTGCTTGAAGGCATCAATTTGACCTCTTTCATACTCTGGCAGCACTGAACCACGTCCCATCTTGTTGTATGTTTATTAATTAAGTTTTTCACTTGTAGTAATTGCTCTTACTACATGATAAAGTAAATATATCACCCCTACTTGAGTTAAATGAGCCTAGCTTTAGGGAGAAACCATTTTTTTGTAGCTGATGCTAATTTTTTGTCACTCAGAAATATCACCTGAGTAAAACATATTTTTTTAAAAAATTATAAGTGGACATTCAATTTTTTTTATGAAGCTAGATTGTTTCTAAAGATATTAAGTGTCTGTATTCCAAAAGAGCATTTGGAATTTTGTTTCATTAAAAGAATTTCAGTGAAAATGAAGGTGGTGCTAATTTTTTGTCACTGACTGTACGTGCTATTCTCATACAAATGAACACAGATAAGTAAAAGAAGCCTCGTGATCATATGCTAGAGTTACAAGGCATTTCAAGCATTAATTTTTACAGGGTGATCCCAAACATATCTTTTTTTCAATTTGTTGCTAGTCCCCTTTTTGCCTTTGGGATAAAACCTTCGCTGAAATACGAGGGTTATTCATAAAATTAGGTCCGTTTTACAATAAAAACAAAAGTACTATATATATATTTTCAAAATTTTTTTCTTTACCAGATTCTAAGTACCTTTAACTATTTTTCCACATAGTTTCCATGTTTATTTATGCACTTGTCATAGCGCTCAATGTACTTCCGCATGATCACTTCATAGAAGCTGCCGCCGGTGAAGAAAGTCACGCAGTTTTCACTTGTTCATCGTCGCTGAAATGCAGGCTGCCGATGATCTCCTTTAGCTCCCGGAACAGGTGGTAGCCACTGGACGCGAGGTTCGGACTGTAAAGCGGGTGGTGAAGTTGTTCTCAACTAATCAGATCCTTTGTTTGGGAACAACTTGGCCACCCGCCTTACCAGTGGCTACCACCTGTTCCAGGAACTAAAGGAGATCATTGCCAGCCTGCATTTCAGCGACGATGAACAAGTGAAAGCTACGTGATTTCTTCACCGGCAGCAGCTTCTATGAAGTCATCATGCGGAAGTACATTCAGCGCAATGATAAGTGCTTAAATAAAATTGGAAAGTATGTGGAAAAATAGTTAAAGGTACATAGAATCTAGTAAAGAAAAAATTTTGAAAATATATATAGTAGTTTTGTTTTTATTGCAAAAGGAACCTTACTTTACGAATAACCCTCGTATAAGAGGTGTAACATCTTCTTTACACACTGGAAGTTTTAGGATAATCCGTCAAGTATCAGATCGTTGCATATCAAATGTCGGATTTCGAGGTGAATTCCGCGCTTCAGCACGGTTTCCACGTTTAGTAGCAAGTACCCATAACAAAGTGGTACATTCCCAATGATAAACCTATTCCCAAAAACCAGCTACCTGAAATTTACATGTCTGCGATGTCGCTAGCGTTTGAACCCAAGCGAAGATAGTCATGACTTCATACGAATTACGTGTGATAATGCATTACGAGATCAGGTTGAATCACACTGCATCCAACGCCTCAAGAAACATCAATATGATATCCGGTGTAGGTACCATAAACGAACGTACTGTCCAACGTTGGTTCCGAAAATTCCGGGCAGGAGTGACGGAGCTGGCAAATGAGCCACCCGGCAGATCGCCCAACGTGTTGAATGACGTTGATCTGAAGCGATCTGTGGAAGAGGACCGATCAAAAACTGTTCGGAACCTTACAGGGGATCATGCTGTATCAGGACAAATGGGTTCCACATGAACTTACGGAAAAACCAAAAAGAGCGTCCGTTGTACGGTACTGCTTTTGCGCCATGAAGAAGCGGGAATTCTTGATCGCATTGTCACCTGCGACGAGAAGTGGCTCCTATACGACAATAAGAAACGGTCCGCAGTGGCTGGATGCTGATGAAACCCCCCTTTGCACCCCAGGAAGCTCATGGTTACAGTTTGGTGAAACATTGTGGTGTAGTGCATTACAGCTTCCTGCAGCAGGGGAAGACGATCACCGCTACGACCTACTGTCGTAAACTGCATCATATGCACACAAAACTGTGTCAGCAAGAACCTGCACATGTGCATCGCAAAGGCGTCCTTCTGCTGCATGACAACGCGCGTCCGCACATTGCACGAACGACCGTGTAGGCGCTACAGGCTCTGGGCTACGAGGTGCTTCCACATCCCCCGCACTCTCCTGACCTCTCCCCTACCGACTACCATCTTTACCACAGTCTGGACAATTTTCTCGGAGGAAAACATTCCCAACCCAAGCAGACGTCGAAAACGCATTCCGGAAATTTATTGAGTCCTGTGACCATGGATTCTATCGGAGAAGGCTCGAGAAGCTGCCAAATCGTTGGCAACAGCGTTTGGATTCTAATGGGGTTTATTTCGAATAGCAGAGCCATTAAAGATGACCTCTGCAATCCGACATTTGATATGCAACGACTTGATAGTTTTCTAGATATTCGACAAAACATCGAATATCAAAGGTGTTCATATTATTTTGTCTAACCCCTGAAGATTTGTCAAAGAAAGCGGAGAGCTTGGCTTTGTTTCCAAGCTCTTATTTAGTTACCACGGATTGCCACACTTCACTTCATCTAATTTTCTATCCTACCGCCCATTACTCGTAACTGCAGTCCCAACACACTTATCCTGTCTCAATGGGGCTCTTCTAACATGTAGAGGGCACTGATCAAGCTATCTTGAAAGGACCAGAACCTCAGTTTTCAAGACAGATTGAAAGATCAAAATCATGACAGATTTCTTTGCATCAAATTAGTATTACATAGGCGTCGTTTTGTAGTAGTATGACTAACAATTTCACAGTAATGCTTCTTCATTTCTTGTTTGAATTTTGTTGCTGCCTTTCTAGGATCACAACCTATCTTCATGATCTGTTTTGTTAAAGGGTGACCCGATTTTGTAGTTTGTTTTACAAAAAAGCCTCACGAAAAAGTCTCATTATATCGTGGCAGCATTCCTCCGCACGTGCACATTTCGATGCGTGTATCCTTTATTTTAAGCATCAACAATAAATTTTTTGATTGGAGAAGAAATGTACTCTCGGATAGACATGTTGTCTCACATGTAAATAACCTCTTACACAAATTTTATATAAATAAGTAGCTCATCCAAAACGAAAAAATACTAATGCTTTTTGGCTAGTTACTTTTTTGAGAAGTTTTGTTTTTATACAGGTTGTCTCAGAACTATTTGCCCAAACTCTTAACTAGAGAGGTACAGAAGGCTGTTTCAGGTAAACTTGGCAGCATTTAGTCACGGGGTATGTCATGTAAACCGTTTCCTCCACCAACGATTGTGTTCGATGTGTTTCCCTTGAAATCTAGCAATCTCCCTGCATCGTAATTCCCATTGCAACAAACTTCGTTGCAGAACAGGAATCGTAATAGCGCTCCATACATCCTTATAAACTTTCCAAAATCCATCCAGGGTTCTAGGACGACGATGTGCTATCCCACGTTTTAGCAAACCAGAACACACAAGTCCATCGGAGATACATCAGGTGACTTCACTGGAATGTCCGAGAAGGTAATTGATCCAATTCCGGTATCTGTCTCTATCCGCAGACAGTAGTTCTAGGTTGAACGCGCGGTGTGGCTTGACGCCTTATCTTGGCGGATGAACAAGTTCTTGCTGTGCTTCCCGTACAATACAGGATTTTCTTCCCGATATAATGACTCCAATGTGTTCTCCTGATAATAGTTCGCATTAATTTTGACATCTTTCTCCACCCGGCGAAGTGTAAGTCGTCCCCTTTAGCAGTAAACAACCATAAAACCTTTTGGGAAACTTTCACGACACATGCGAACCCAATCTGCTCGGCCTTTCGCGTCTACTGAACGATAAGATATTGCATGCACTTTTTCAAAGAGTTCAAATAAATCCAGGCCTCTTCAAGTGTGACAATGAACTCCCATTTTTCGCCACTGAGATACCGTTCATAAAGCTTTCTGGCGTTTGTTTTTCGTTCCTCAATGTGTCGAGAGCATGAGCTTTATGAAACTCCGCAGTTTTAAGTCTGTGTGAATAGTTCTGTTAACACTTGCCAATGACATTCTTGCCTTCTGTGCCAAGAGCCTCTATGTTGGAGGGTTCTCCCATTCCGCCATTCGCTTTATCTGTCGTACTTTTGCGGGTGGTCTGTTGGGACGGGTCTTCTTCCGTGTCACTTTTTCACACGTGTGCTTGGTCGGACTGCCAGATTTTCTTAGATTTGTGAATATGTCGCAGTTCGGGGCGCTTATGGATGTCGCAGTTTCTGCAGCTTTGCACCTCTTGACAATTACTGAATCACTATATCCGTTGTCGGATAGAGCCTTTCCAAAAATCGGCTATGTTTTTAGTCATTGTGTTTGCCAATGCACGTGTCATCAAATGAAAAGTAAGATATCGGCTAGTAGATATGCAAAGTTTGTTCCATTCTCAAACCAGGGGGGTTGGAAGTCTGCCATGTTTGTTTGAAACAGCCCTCGTTATATGGCACTTTGGATTTATTAGCAAAAAGTATCCATATTAAGTTTGGGCAGAGAGTTCTGAAACACCATGTATCAAACCTTAAAAAAATTTCTTATTAAAGAATAATTTAAAATTTTTAATATCCCTTTTCTAACCTTTTAATAGATATTTCAAAAATTTTCACGATATATAAAACTTGTTCGTTTTTAATTGGCCCAAAATCATGTTCGCCAGCCAACTTTGGGCGTTACGTTATATGTTCTTTTTGATATGTCATTGTAGTCATTTTGCAATTTCTATAAACTAGTTCATTTCCCTTTAGAAAAGTAGATTCTTTTTTCATATGAATTTACTCACCACTCACCCGCTAAGAAATTATCATTCCAAGAAGTTTGTGTATTGAAAAAATAAGTTCCTTGCTCCATGGCTCTGAGCGCAAACAATCATCCCACGTTCAAAGGTTGTTAAATCGCGTCGTTTACCCGTAGCTTCATGAACAAATCACTTTTACTGTCATGGTAAATAACCTGCTTCCCTATTTATAATGTTCTGGCCCTCTAGCAACTTAAGCGCGACATCTAGCTAATTTGCCTACAAATGTCAGGTGGTCGTCATAATCTGGCTATTCAGTGTATAACAATCGATTCGTCAAGAATGAATATGCGTGGCGATCGCTTTGTTCCAAGTTATTATTACTTTAATTTTAGACATCACTGTAATTTATAGCTATATTTAATAACTTCTTCATTCTTCTAGACAATGACAACCATTATTACTTCACGTTTCAAAATATCTCCATTGTTGTATCTTATAGTTTCATTGTAGATGTTCTTAGTTAGTGTTAATTATACAGTGCGTGTTGGAATTGCCTATTAATGAGTTATCAATTTGTCTGTAAAAATTATTTTCTTAGAATGCTAGGCGAACAGCGTGACCTCCATTTACATGTTGGATTGGGTGATGCTGTTGCTCCTTCTCTTTGCCTTCACTATCTTTATCGTGGGCTTCATTGCTTTATGGCTTCACATGAAAGAGCAAGTCGTATACAATCCTTTAGATTGATGTAATATATAAGATGCAATTATATGTAAATTAATTGGAGGTACTTTAAATTTTATTAGTAATCTAACATCGTTTATTTAATTGAAGAGGCGAGAATTTTCAGAAAAATCATTTTTGTACCAGTTTATTACCTACACAGGTAGCTCAAATTCTGTAAGATTTACTCAAAACGTTGGTGACTCTTGGATTATATCATTCTCGCCCCTTCAGTTATTAATTGCTCGTTTTAAGAATCTGTTGAAGTAGCGTAACTATAGTTCATTTAGGATTGCAATGTCTTTTAACCTTTTGCTTGTTCATGTATCACATATTAAGCACAGGAGATCAGTTTCTTGCGTTTATAGGTTGATTTAAATGCCAAATCTATCCGCCAGATGGCATCCGCTAAGGTTTATGAATTTTGTTCTAGTTTATTTACAAAAGTTTAGTGAAGATGAACGTTAAAGACTTGAAAGAAAAGCTTCAGTTAATAGGAGCGAAAACTGACGGAAATAAACAAGTATTGACTAACAGTGAGCAAATTTTATAATGAATTACGATTTACGAAAGTGACGATGCTAAATACTGGGCTAGGCTACGACATCTCATTTAACCTCACTGAATTTTTCGATCTGTAGGAAATCCATGAAACTTGAGATTTTTGTTTTTAACATTGTTGTTCGAACATTGTGGAACTGAACAATTTACATGCATGTTCTTATACAGTATTCTTAACATTGCCGAGATTTTCTCCTCATTTCGACCATAGCGTCATAGCCTCAGATTCATAAAGCGTAAGCGCTGCCATCTATACTTAAATCAACCTATAGTTACAGGATGTTTAAAAATCGTTGGACAAACTCCGTATATAGATTCTATACATAAATATTATATATGAATGTAAAAATGTGTCAAACTTGAGTTATGTCGCTTTAAAATATGAACTTTGTTAGTGTAACTACGCAATGACGACATCCTTTTGAAGCGTTGTAATTGACCGGACCCCGCAGCTGGTGACGTCACATCGAAGTCTCGAGTTATTTGTAGCAATGGCGGGTTTAACAAATGTTGATATGGCTGATTTGCACATGGTGTATGGAGCTGCTAATGGAAACGCAAGAGAAACAGCAAGACTTTACAGAAAGCGATATCCTCATTGACTTGTCCTAAACCGGCAACATTACAAGATTACACAACCATGTGAAAGACACTGGGACTTTTATTGTTAGAAGACATGATGCTGATAAGGGAAGAAGTATGCGCACTTCCGATATCCTATTCAAAATCTGTATTTACTCAAAATTGCTTCGAATTTGGACACTTGTTTATTAGACATTCTAGATTTATGTATAGAATATACACAGAGCTGCCATTTTATTAGGTGTACATGTCTAGCATATATTGAATCTCCATTAGCCCTCAAAACTGCCTATATTCGTTTGAGCATGGATTCAATGAGATGCCGAAAACCTTCAACAAGAATGTTGGTCCAGGGAGGCATGAGAACTTCACGCAGTTCCCGGAGATTCGATGGAGGTGTAGGCTAGGACGTTTTCCAGCTCATCCCAAAGACGTTCAACGGGATTGAAATCTAGGAATTGAGCCGGCCACTGCATCAAGGAGAACTCTCTCATATTCCTGAAACCAATCCATAGTGATTCAGTTCCTCTGTACTGGTCATTATCCTGCTGGAAGAAGCCATTTGCGTGCAGATGGTGAATTTGATCTGCAAGAATGTTTATGTATGGTTTGGTGATCAAAATAGCGTCTACAGATATTAGAGGAACCAATTCATGTTAAGAAATCTTTCCCCACACCATTACTTCGCGTTCACCACTTTGCAAAATCTGAACCAGACATGAAGGATCCGTGGTTTTATGTTGTTTTCGTCATATTCTAATCCATTGCGCCACTGGGGGCATGAAAGCTGAACGCTATTTAGATATCCTTAGGGCTTGCTTAGAGCAGTTACCTAGTCCGCAGGCTGGGACTATCTTCTCAAAGGCGTAATATTCATTAATGCCGGCTTGTTGTTCCGAGAGCGCTGAGGCGCAGGTCTTATCGCTCTCGCAACCAGCAAGTCGCGTTTTCGAATCCCGCTTGGGTCATGGATGTTTGTGTTTGTCCTTTATTATAGAAATCCCGTGTTGGGGACAACCTGCGGCTTGTTTAAATTAAATTAAAGAATAACTCGTGAGTGTTCCGTGAGGGTTTTATCCTATGCCATACCTCAGCTGTTCAAATTATTGATGAAAAAGAGGAAAGAAATGTTTTTTCCTACAGCTGTGGAATATTCTTTTCAATTTTTCATCAATAATTTGAACAGCTCAGGTATGGCGTAAGATAAAACTCTCACAGAACATTCATGAGTTATTCTTTAATGAATATTACGCCCTTAGGAAAGATAGCCCCAGCTAACCAAGCCATCGCTTGTAAATAACTGAGTACACGTAAATAGCGTTTAGCTTTCATATACCCAGTGGAAATTGGTTAGCGCATTGGTAGCATGATCTAAAGTTTCCTGGTTCGAATCCGAGATGTGGAATTTTCTTTCCTATTTTTTAGCAATAATTTGAATAGCTGAGGATGGCATAGGATAAAACTCTCACAGGACATTTATGAGTTACTTTTTTCCAATCACAGGATGCGCGCTTTTTTATTCTTCTCTAACAGCATCAGTTACTGTTACAGCATTGATACTCGAGATGGTCTTCGGCTTTGGTGCGAAGGTGCCAGTAGATTTCCGTTCAGATAGTGTTTTCTGGCTGTCTGAGTTGTAATGACCAGTAGTAACTTGTGCGATTGCTGGCTTTCTGTTTTCCCGCAGAAGTCTTAACGTTCTCCTCTGGGCTGTTTCCTCAATAAGGGTTTTCCGTCCACAGGAGTCACGATGGCTACATGTTTTTTCTGAGTCATGTACATTGTATAAAGTAAGGCATTTCCCCTTTGAATGATATGATACACGTTATAATCTTTATTTGTGCATCATGTACTATTGCAAAAAGCATAGGAGAACACTTCAAGAAACACGTTGAATAAGCACAGGATTAGTACGATTCGAAACTGCGTATTATAACATTTTCTGTGCCAGATTCTAAAGTTATTTCGATTTAAAATTAATATTTTAGCTCTCGATAAATACAGGGTGTTTTTGAATTGAGTACAGATTTTTTGGGAGATGATAGAAGAGGTCCTTAGAAGTATTTTTTGTCATATGAACATGGGGTCCCCGCAGCTCCGTTTACTTACAATACTGCATTGAACAATCAAATGACACCGGGACGCAATGTGCGTTGGTAGGCCTAGATTAATTTATTTTTAACAATCTACTGTATGACTTTTACAGTAATTGTTCGAAATGACCGCCATTTGCTTCATAGCACAATTCGCAACGCCTTATGATAGATTGATGTACGCGTGGAAACAGTTGATTTGCACGGTCACTGATGTCACATGCTGCCGCGACAACACGAGCCGCCAATTCTTCTTCGGTATCTACGGGTTTGGAGAATACCATTGATTTTTTGCTTCTCATAAAAAAAAATCCATCGGTGTGAGATCTGGCGATCTCGGTGGCCAAGCAACTGGTCCACCACGACCAATCCAACGACCAGGATATGTCTCATTTAGGTAATCTCTAACTGCTCTTGTGTAATGCGAAGGTGCGCCGTCCTGTTGAAACCACATCAAATGTCTGGTCATTAGTGGAACATCTTCAAGAAGACCAGGGAATCTCCTTGACGAAGTTTGTCCTAAGACTTTTCAACAAACAAGCACGTGCACCTTGAAATTACTTTAAAAGTTATTACAGTAGATTGCTTGTGTTAATTGTTAAAAATAAAATAATCTAGGCCTACCAACGCACACTGCGTCCCGGTGTCATTTGATTGTTCAATGCAGTATTGTAAGTAAACGGAGCTGCGGGGATACCATGTTCATATGACAAAAAATACTTCTAAGGACCTCTTCTATCATTTCCCAAAAAATCTGTACTCAATTCAAAAACACCCTGTATACTGAAATATAAACGGAAGCCGAAGCATAAGGTAATCCTCCTTACCAAAATACCCTCAGCATAGTCATCCCTATTATTGTACTTAGAAATTTTGAACTTTCTAAAGGACTTAAGCCTGTTTCACAATTACAGCTTGCGGGCGGAAAACAGGCGGATGCAGAGCCCGCATCTCAAGACAAAGATTTTCCGCACGGACTGCCGTTTCACAATTAGCGGAATTCGCCCGCATTGCTCTCCGCAACTGTTTTGCGGTCGGAAATTTCTATTCAAGCTGGTTCTGAATTTAGCGGATTCCGCAACTGCTTTGCAGGCGGATTTTCAATATAAGTTGATCCACAAGTTCTTCAATCAATCAGAAAACGTCAAGTTTCGGCGCATCTTTATTGTCATATTAGGCGAACACACTGTCGATGTGAAATTGGCATTTGGGAATGAAATTAAAAAAATATTGCTGTCAAGAACAGCCTTCGCTTATGAATGCGACAAAGGTCGCTGCGAGACGCCCTTTTGTGTGACGTCGATCTCGTTTGGGAATGAACCAATGAGAAAACAGTTAATGCGGCCGCGGATTTAATTGTGAAATGGAAACGGAAAGTTGTTAAATCGCCCGAAGCCAATCTTCCTATCTGGCAAGGAGCTCGAGTGGGTAAAGAACTATAAAGACCTCGGAGTTGTGATAGATGCCAAGCTAAATTGGGGCGACCATCTCCCTTATGCTATCAACAAAGCCAAGAAGGCGAAGTTTAGTCTGGTTGCCCTTCTGGGACGAAACAGTTTGCTTGGAGTGGACAGCAAACTTTTGCTATATAAAATGGTAATCCGAACCATTCTTCTGTACGGTATGCCTGCCTTGGCTACAACCTGCAAATCCCGATGGAAGGACCTACAAACATTCCAAAATGTCACCCTGAGGACCATTGCCCAACTCGACAGGAGAATAGCAGCTAATACTTCCATTGCTGAAGATTTCGGTATACCTACCATTGGAAACCACGTCAAAGAGTCGCTGAAGAAGCTTCTTCCGAAGATGAAGGACCATCCCAATCCTCTGGTTGCAGATATTCTTGAGCATCCGTTCACCTTTAGAAGCCTCCTTAGACATCGCAGGCCTCATCACATACTGGACGTCAACTTCGATGACATCCAAAAGGCCATCTTCCCACCCTACTGGATCACCTAGCTCTTCCACGTCCTATCGTCAATCAACAATCAACTTTATCGTCCTGTTAGGAAAGGACTCTTCCGTATCCTGTGGATGACTTAACCAGGTTCATCTGGCTTCTTTCCTAATTCAGCGTATTTCTTTTGGTTATAATACTGGATGAGTATGGCAGTGGAAGCATAGCTTCCGGACCGCTCGTTTTGTTTTTCTTCCCTGCGCTGTTCGATTGTCGATTGTCGAGCGGAGACATTATTATATGCTTCTTTGGCTAATCCGCTGGGGCTAATGCAGGCGATTTAATTTTGAAACAGGCTTGAGACACATTTATCTTCTAAAAAACTACCTTCTTTGGAACTGCTTATATCCTCAGCCGCTATCTCAATAGTTCTTTGGTTAAAACTTTTTAACCTTTTACCAGTTTTATGGTTTTGTGGAAATATAAAATTGTCTAATAGTTGAAATAGATAAATTTATAATTTAATTCGAAAATTTTATTAAATATTTAATAAATGTAACAAATATACGCTTTAAAATGAACACCGCGTAAAAAATCATTTGACAAATCTGAACTATGAAAAAATCATTTGACACAACATATTGGCGACACAAATTTCTAGGACTGTAGTAGAATATTTAAAGGATAATAAGAATGGATAACGATCGAAAAATACAATGAGGATGAATTATTCTATGAGTGATTACCTCATTTATAGCTAGGATTCGCGTACGCATGACATCATAGTGGGAAAGCCGTAGCCTACGAAAAAGACAGCCACTAAAAAGTCACACGACCAAAGTAGATCGAGCAACAATCCAACCTTCATTGTTTCCATCTTGGATTTCAACAATCAGTGACTTTTCGTTTGTTGAAAACAATGAAGATTGGATTGTTGCTCGATTTTTTGGCGCCGATTAGTAAGGTCATTTTGCGCCTTCTACACAAGTTATATATGTACGCAGCCCGGGACAAACACAAACATCCATGCCCATAGAGCCTATGCCCTAAGCCTCTCGGCCACCTGCCGGAAACTGCAATAGGGAACGGATGTTATGATCGAACAGGTACCGCCATGTTACGGTCAATAAACAAATCAGCACTGCAGTGGCTAGAATAAATTTACTTCTAGCCACTGTAGTTAGCACCTATTCTATCCTTCCAGCAAATTAAAAGCTCCGTTTATAAATTCCATTAAAAACTTTTCTATTAATAAGCTTGGAATTCGCCGTTTTTTAAAAGAATTTTATTTTATTTATTTAGGATTTATATTCTGATTTATTTTGAATCTTAAGAAATAATATGAAGCTTAGTAAGATTATTTTCATCTAATTTTTAAATATAATAAAAAATATAAGTACTTATCAATATACTTCTTGCCTGTTTAACAAAAACGTATCTTTATAGCTGATTAATTTGGTGTTATATTTTAAATTATTTAAATTTAATTAATTTTACAATCTGATTTTGAGCATTTTTCTTCCTAGTGCCGCTGGTCTAGATATTCAGAAGATTTCTCAGGGCTATTAATATTTTAATATCAAAACTTTATAATTTCTTTTATCTTATTTCTGATTTTCTTTTATATTTCTCTTTAAAGAGCTTCGTCTCGTCACCACCCATTTGCAGTCGGAGGATCAACACTGACCAAGTTTAAACATTCCAAAGGCCTTCGAGTGCAAACTATTATAATGTTGATCTAATCTACCCAGAAATGTGCAATACCTCACTTTGTTTGTTCTGTCTTGTGGTTCGAGGTAATTACTCGGTCGAATAGAATTTTTCAGGGACACTGATTAAAATTGGACAATATGTAATGTGAATTAAAATTTTATAAATTTGATGAAAACTATCACTATCTTCCTCAATGCCTCAGCATAAGCTGAACAACAAACAAAAATGTTTATTTTTTGCATGATGTGACATTAAAGGTAAATATGATTAAAGAGAAATAAAATAAGTTTCCCTTTTTAAAAAAAAAAAAATTAATGTTATTAAATGCATTCATGTATACAAAATTAGAAACAGTACCAAAATGGCTTTTTTGTTGGTTTACTCCCTATTTACAAAACATCAAGATTTATTAAAAAAGGGTAACGAAATAATTTTTAAGCAAGAAACTAAGAATGAATAATGGAGTTATTAATTTTCTGACCATTTTCTGAAAACACAAGTGTAAAATAAATTAGAAACATTGATGGCATAGAAGTTTTAGAAAAGTTTTAGTAGGGTAGATGTACCAGTAATTGAGAGTTTAAGACAATACTGTGAAACAAAATTGTGTACGTAATACAAATTGTATTTTGAAACTTTTCTAGTTATACCATTAAATTGTAAATAGAATGCAGAATGCGCCAATCTCTATACAATTGTTATATCTTTAAAAGCTATTAAGTTATTAAATTTTTTCCTAACTAATGCATGAATCGCCAGTTGTTGACAGTTAATGCACCAGAAGTTGACAGGCAGTTTCGCCAGTAATTGACAATACTTTAATTACACATTTTTATTATATATTTATACAAAAAAATTGATAACACTCAAAAGTAGCTGAAGAAATCAAGCATTTTTAAGAATGTGTAAAGTATTTAACATAACTAAAATTGTGCTTTTTAAAACTTAAGTTGTTCATATTGATCATTTATCTTTTTTCCCCCTTTGAAATAATAAATAAAATCAGTCTATTCCCATGTAGAGTGCAAAGACCATAAAAAATGAAGGTGTTTTCCAGTAGTGCAGTATCATCAGATCTTGGCCAACAATTTGTTCATAGAAAAACTTGATTTTTAACAACTGTTCTCCAACTTTGCAAAATTCACCCAATTCATCATAGTAAACAGAATAGTAGTTTTTTCCTTGGAAGATAACTTGTCCTGGGTTATCTGTTGATCGTCTCTGTGACAAGATTCAGGACCAACAAAAAGAATCGGCGAATAGGGCGTAGAAGATTTATGTCAAAGTGGGTGATCTAGAAATTGACAGTCAAGTTCCTATAATTGACACAGTTAGGTTAAATACTGGAAATTCAGAAGTTACACTTAAAACCATGTTTCCTTATTATTACCCCACATTCTAAACCACATTAGTATATTTTGTGGTCTTTTTTTTTTTTTAAACACAGAAATTATCAATAACTGACAGGTTATGTCAATTACTAGTGACACTACATATCTGGGTTCTAGTAATTGACGGTGGATTAAAACGGTTATAAAATTAGTCATCAGAAATTCTGTTACTACTAGAAGTATTGTCCACTGATCACACAAAAAAGGTTCACGTAAAATTTATAACAAATATTGCATAACATTCATGAATAAATTCAAGTACTCAAACCCTCGCGTAGTGGTTCATTACAAGGTTTTTCGACTCGATAAGGCATTGAACAATCGACACGTGTTTGCGGCCATAATAGGGACCAAAGTTCCTTGTTTTTTGTTTTTCTGGGAAGCCTAATACGTTGTTTAATAAGAGGTGGCAACCTCAGTTCCTTTTCTTGCTTTGTTACTTTATTAAAAGCCTTTAAATCGTGGATTGTCAATTACTGGTACATTTATCCTAGTATATTTTTTCCTTTTCTTTAATTGTTTCTGTTATTTTGCGCAGTCTTTCATTGGGAATATCTTTCCAGTCTGCATATACTTTGGCAACTGAATCGTATTGCTTGCCATTGGCATAAAATGCCCTCTCAAGATCACCCCATAGAAAATCTGTGGGTTTAAATCGGGACTCCATGCTAACCAATCTAAAGTTGTGATATTTTGGTTCAAGAACTGTTTTTGTCGTCCTTGCTGGATGGCATGATTTTGTCTTGCTGGAAGGTTTTGTCATCTGTGAGATTACGTTGCATGACAGAAGATAAATTTGTACAAGCTCTTGAAACTTACAAGGGAAATTTATGAACTTTACCTCAGATTCTCACCAAATTGAAGTATTTTACTCATCTAAAGCCACTAGTGATGCTTGCGTAATAAGCAATCGCGAGATTTTGTTTCTTTCAAAGTAAACCGCGAAAATAAAAAAAAATTGAGCTATGAAGACTCCATTGTTAAAGTCATAGTTAAAGCGGTGTGCGTGTATTAATTTGGTTGCGAGAACATTTCTTCCTTACTCAACTATACGCACGAATCCACTTCACCTGAAAGCAATGGAACTACGAAGGAGTAGCAGACGGCAATTGAATGGATTCCCAAATTTCTAAACCTAATTTTTTAAAAATAGATTATTAAAATCAGCTAATTTCCATCCAGTAAAAAAGAATCTGTATAATAACCATTTCCTTAATTTATTATTTCATCTAATTCATTTGGTAATCTTCGCAAATTTTCCGGGGCTGGCGTCATATATTCACGAGTGAAACGGCAAGGCTGTCGAGTGATAACGTTGAGTTGGTGAGGGGGGTATGCAGGGCGTTTTTGAATTGAGTACAGATTTTTTGGGAGATGATAGAAGAGGCCCTTAGAAGTATTTTTTGTCATATGAACATGGGGTCACCGCAGCTCTGTTTACTTACAATACTCCATAGAACAATCAAATGACACCGGGACGCAGTGTGCGTTGGTAGGCCTAGATTATTTTATTTTTAACAATTAACACAAGCAATCTACTGTAATAACTTTTAAAGTAATTGTTTGCAAAGAAATTTCAAGGTGCACGTGTTTGTTTGTTGAAAAGTCTTAGGACAAACTTCGTCAAGGAGATTCCATAGTATCCAACCCCTTTGTAAAATACGATTAGTCCATATGTAAATGAACTAATCGCATTCTGGGAAAGCAGTAGGTAAAGATTTGTTTTAAAAAGTTCACTTTATGTAAAAATAAAATATTCTCGGCCTACCAACGCACACTGCGTCCCGGTGTCATTTGATTGTTCAATGCAGTATTGTAAGTAAACGGAGCTGCGGGGACCCCATGTTCATATGACAAAAAATAGTTCTAAGGGCCTCTTCTATCATCTCCCAAAAAATCTGTACTCAATTCAAAAACACCCTGTATATTGCAGTACTTTATAAGTTTAAATAAAAATATTTATGGACGTTTACCTCATATTATAAATTATTTCGAGACGAATGGTCTTTGAACTGTTTACTTCGGATTTGAAGCGCTACCGTCGCCGCGCAACGCCATCGTTTCCAAGGTATGCTTGCGCGAAAACAGAGTGCGCCATACACCTTTGAGTAGTTCCCTTGCTAGTGGCATTGGTGCGATCACTGACAGCTGCTAAATTGGTTTTGCCACCATAAGCGAAATCAGCCAGATCAAAACAACCTCCTCCACCAACCCGCTTTGAAAAAAAAAAAAAAAAAAAATTGGTCTTTAGTTATGCTTATAAAGTTAACGACCATAGGGACCATCAGGTTGAACACATGATAAACCATGAATGCCTCATGTTTCTGTTATTGTCTCACGTGTTTTTGCTTATGGTGGCAAAACCAATTTATCTTTTGTCATTGTCGCATGAATACCATTATCAAGAGCTACTACAAGTTCATCTTCTTCCATTCATGCAAATAATCTCACAGATGCTCTTGACCACGGTCTATAGATATTCATGGTCATCGAGCTCCATTGTTAAAATGAAGCTAAAGTTTCTAGCTCTAAATAGGGCGGGAACTCTATTGGAAGGTGGCGCTGCATGTACAATCGGCCCAAAAACGCCTGCAGCGCCGCCCTATCGACAGACAGAAACTTTACTTTCATATTCAGTTTCAATGAAAAACCTCTATCGCAGGTCACGGTCGGCCCTGGTGCGATCTATGCGGCACCTGGCGCGATCTGTTTTCCTTAGCTTCTCGAAACAATGGAAAATGGCCGAAGCTCGATGACCATGAATATCTATAGACCGTGCTCTTGACACAACAAAGATATCGTTGTTGAACCAAAATATCACAACATAGATTGGCCAGCATGCAATTCCGATTTAAACCTCATAGAAAATCTTTGGGATGATCTATTAAGGCAATTCATGCTAATGGTAAGTAATATAATTCAATTGCAGAAATACGTGCAACCGGGGTGTATATTCCCAATATAAGACTGCACAAAGTAATCACCCTGTACTGTATATTCCAATGTTTTTCTGTGTACATACTCAATCAGTATTTGTACGTATTTAGTAGCTTTGCAACATGGGCTCCACCCCCCCCCCTCTTTAGTTTCAGATGAACTTTAAATTCAGATTAAAACAATCTAAGAAACAATCAAAGAAAGGAAAAAAATAGATACTACTAAAACCTTTCTAAAACTTCTATGCCATCAATGTTTCTCATTTTTTACACGTCTGTTTTCAGAAAATGTTATCAGAAAATGCTTATCTTCATTATTGATTCGATTTTTTTTGCTTGAACATAATTTCCTTATTGTTAATAAATCTAGAGGTTTTATAAATAATATTGAGTAAACATGAACAAAAAAGCCGCTTTGGTAGGTTTTTAATACTTTTTACATGGCTGTATGCAACTGTTTGCAACACGCAAATACAGAAGTTACGTGTAGTATATTGCTAAATTCAAAGTAATATTGAACAGAATTTTCTTTGTTCTTCTTTTCTTGTTTATATTTTGTGGGCTTCTGTCTGAACTGTAAACAAAGCTACCGTTTTCGTGTTTTCGCTGATGGGATGGGGAGGGGAGATGAAAAGGGGGTAGTTATATTTTAACCAATCCTGAACGATGTGTGCCTCTCTCGTCCTTCTCATAATGAAATGAATCTCAATAATTACGCATCCATTGAAATGAGGAGGAAGTTTGCGAAAAACGATAAGAGTGGCAGGAAATGAGAATCGGTGGCCATCATCCATGAAAAAAAAAGAAAAAGGAGAAGAGAGCAAGCAGCAAGTACGAGGGGAACGGAGGGAAAAATGGAAGACGAGGAGGGAGACAGAAGAAAATGGGACTCGTAGAGTTTTTGGCAATAAAAGCAAGATCTTTGGCAATAACGAATTATTGGTGGGATTGAAAGAATGGGGCCATAAAGAGAGAGGGGAAGAAGCAATTGAGAAAGGAGCGTTTTGAGCAGAAGGCAATCACAACCATAGGGAGGGGGGATACTCGAATGTCTCTCTCTCTCTCTCTCTCTCTCCTCTTTGTTTACTTATCGCGAACTACACACCGATGCTTTTTCCTCAGGGCAATAAACGTTTTCCAAATATTTAGCTATCTTCTTTTATTTTTAATATTTTTTATAGGTGTAAAAGGTTACCTTATCTCAAATCGAAATTCATAAACCTCTTTTAATTTATTCATGAAAGCCGCTCGGTCTCCCGCACCTTGTTCGACGTTATCATTACACCAGAGAGCTACACAAGACCATTAAGCATTTTGATAGTACAGTTTCATATTCCTATAAAAATAATCTACTGAAAAGAATAAGGGCTTGTTTCATAAGCTTCATAAATATTATCTAACAACATAAGGAGATTAAAAAAAACTTTCTTATAAAATCTTATAAAATTATTTCATTATAATTGTTTTTTTTCAACATATGAATGGTATGATTAAATGTTTTCTATGATAATCATATTTTATTATTTAACAGTTTACTTGATCAATGTGTTGCCATTCCACAACTAAGTATCTAACCAAAATCGATATCAGAAACTGATATTTGGGGGGGAGGGGGAACCAAAATGTAAAATGATGAGAAATTCAAACGGTTCTCATTAAAGAACGGGTAGCTAAGAAATTATCCTGTGCCTAACATGAGCGAATCGAAAGAAGAGGAGCGGGGGCGGGTGAGGCTACAAATGCGCGAAACAAAGAAGCGGATGGCGTGTCTAACGTGAGCGAAGTCATTGCGCCAGTCTATAGAAATTTACAGATTGATGGAAACGTCGTAAAAGTCATTTTTTGCTAATGGATAAACTCGTAAGTAATTCTACTTAGAATTCTACAATAAAAAATCACCAGATAACTTATTGCGAAATGTCAGTTATTAGCAGTACAATGGTCAGTGCAGTGATTCAGGTAACGCTGGAATACACTATTTTAACAGGGAACAGATATTCCTCATCTATGTACGGGATTGGAAATACTTCTGTATGTTATAGAAGGTCGTAACCGCAACTGCTCCTGGTTCTATGAAATACGACGGCATATTGAAAAGTAATGCCTCCATGGCTGTAACTTTATTTTTTAACCGATTTTCAAAATTCTTTTTGTATCTGATACTTACATTTGCCTCTATGTAATGCACTATTCACTTTTCGACATAGTCCCCATCCCTTTCCACGCATTGTACCAACGCGTGACTAGTCGGGTGAATCCGTCGGAGAGGAATTCCGTGGTTGTCGTCGACACGAGGATTGAATGGCAGCTTAGGATCCTCTTCTACAGCACGATAACGCCCGTCCGCACACTATCGCCACACATCAGAGTGAGTTGCAGTGCCTCCAGTTCAAAGATGAAAAAGTGCAGTTCAAAAATGAAAGACTTTGCACCTTGCGACTTTCCCCACTTCCCAAAGAGGAAAGAGCATCTTAAGGGCCATGAGTTGCGTTCTGACGACGAGGTGAAACCTGCCATTCGGTCCTGGTGTCGACAACAACCCCGAATTCCTCTCCGACGGGTTCACCCGACTAGTCACGCGTTGGCGCAATGCGTGGAAAGGGATGGGGACTATGTCGAAAAGTGAGTAGTGCATTACATAGAGGACAAATGTAAGTATCAGATACAAAAAGAATTTTGAAAATCGGTTAAAAAATAAAGTTACAGCCGGTGGAGGCATTACTTTTCAATATGCCCTCGTAAAAATGGCTAATAGGACATTGCTTATAAATTAAATATTTATCTGCTTAGACTAAAAAGACAGATCACCTACTTTAATTTCAAAGAAGAACCAAAATCAGTCTTTTTTAAATCATAAGCCTCCTGTTTACTTTTATACAGGGTGTCCAAAAAGTCTGGTAACATGGCAGATATCTCAAAGCTGATAGGTAGGTGAGATCTGATGAGTGTTGTTTGTAGGTAATGGGGGGATGGGGAATTCATTGCCGCACTCAAATTTTTCTTTGACCCCCAAATTTAAGGTCATCCATTTGCTAACTCGAAAACTATTAAAGATAGAGAAAAAATTCCATTTGCTACCCTGTAGAGCAACACCACATTAGTCAAAAATTTTTTAATCACACCCTTCCCCTTGAAAGATTTTGAGTAAATGAGCGAGAAAGATGCACTCAAGGTCAGGTTTGGCTAGCCAGGTTGGCTGAGGTTTCTAACACATTTGAGTTGTAGTGACAGTGCTGCCACCAGAAGATGTCGATTTTTCCCGCAAGTAGGCGTCCCGATTTCCCGCTATTTCCCGCAACCATTATAAACATCGATATTAGATATCGAATAAAGCCATTTAGAAAAAAAAATTAAAGGCTTTTTCTCACACAACACATATCTTTTTCAACTACAAAGCATCTCTATCATACTCCATCCCCTTCATCAGTTCTTGAAATTTCTCATTGAAAAAATATTTTTATTATATTTTTTCTTTACAAAAATTTAGGAAATCTCACAATTTCCCATCATTTCCCACATTTCGCTTTTTCCCACAAGACATCCCGCAAAGAGTTAAATTTCCCGCAAATCGGGAAATTTCCCACAAAACGGCAGTACTGGCAGTGAAGCACACCGTTGGAATTTTTTTCCTTGATAGATAATTATTAAACGTCTTTTCATGTGTTTGCCTCGTCATTGGCCACTTCATTTACCCATTCTAATTTCCACCAATCCCGTGCTGCCTTACCCTGGCCGTTTCTGCATTTTTGCAGGGAATATTACAAAATCAGCAAAAAAATGCGAAATCGGAACGAAAAATTTGAAAAATGTCAATAATACTTTATCAAAATAGAATTTTTTTGGTGCTGGTGGTCAGGGAAAATTACGTGAATAACCGAGAAAAGTCAGGGAATTTTACGAAATTTTTTGCTAGACACCCTGTTATTGGGAATAACCCTTAACGCCAGGTCTTAAATAAACGACGGGTCCTGGTGAAGGGGGGTCCAGACCATTGAGACAAATAGACGCCCGGGCCTGTATTCAAGATTTTACGATATATCAAAAGCCTATTGTATCTCTACTTCCAATCTGAACAACCATTTCATCAAAAAATAAAACCAATAATTCAATACAGTAAAAAAAAAGTATCCTCTCCAAAAAATTATCCCAATGGTCTTACTTATACTAAAAATCAGACTACAAAAAAATAAATACGCAGATATTTTAATTAGAAAATTACTCATAAATGCATTTTAAAATAACAATAAGAAAAACCAAAATCAACATTAATATACCAAACGTACTCACAAAAACATTTAAAAAATTAAAATTATTTTAGAAGATATAAATAAAATTAAAATCATACCAAAAATCCAGAACACAATATTCACAACAACAAAAAATGAACTCTCGACTAATAGCTTTATACAGCTATTAGCAAATTTATAGCAAATATAAATTTAAGGAAATAGGTAGGAGGCAGCCGTAACTCAGTTGTCTCGCCTTGCTCAATGCACTGGTGGAATTAAGCAGCTAGTCACGGGTTGGGTGACAACCTGGGAATTTCCATCTCCCCCCGTGCTTCGGAGGGCACGTAAAGCCGTCGGTCCCGGCTGCTGCGACCAGTGGCGGCTCGTAGCTAAAATTTCTGGGGGTGCTACGTCTGGGAATAGTTAGCGACATTAAGCTTAAGAATCATGTAATATACATGTATAAGAACAGTATTACAGAAAAAAAAGACACGTTATATTGAATTTTATCGATATCGAAAGTGAAACTGGGGGTGCTGCAGTGCCGCAGTGCCTATGGACGAGCCGCCACTGGCTGCGACCATCTTACTGCAGTCGTTAAGATCATCGGGATGGCGCAAAATTCCCTCGAAGGAATAAGTCTAAGGAAAGAGGTGCGAAATTTTATATGCCTGTCCAGGATTTGAACCCGGGACTTCTCGCACCCTAAGCGAGAATCATACCCCTAGACCAACAGGGCACGATAACGTAATTTTTCTATTGTTGTACTTGAAGACTTAGCATCAAACACGGAATAGATCGAAAATCAGAAGTTTTAAAATTATTCTTTTTGAAAGAAACATTGGCATATCTATACAAACGTATTAAAACGTTGAAGATGTCTTGGAAAGAAATAGAAATTTTTAATATCAACTTCATCAAGAAGAACAATACAGATTAGTCTCTATTCCATAATGAATTTTCTTAATTAATTATAATTTTTATATATTGTATATGATTTTTTTATTATAAATAGCAATGACATTGCCATAAAACAAACAAAAAAAATAAGAAAGCACTTGTTTACATATACGTCTCATATTATTATCCAACTATCCATTACTTTATCTCTTTACGAGGAATATGAAGATCTACTAATTTCGCAAAAAGAAAAAAAAGTTTTTTCAAATTTCAAAGAATTATTCCGCACACTCATTAAAAATTCCTTTTTAGACTTAAATACTTTAGAGAAAACATTATAAATAACGGCCTGTTGGTCTAGGGGTATGATTCTCGCTTTGGGTGCGAGAGGTCCCGGGTTCAAATCCCGGACAGGCCCTATCAATTATTTTTTCTTGTTATTTTTTCTTGCATTATTAAATCATTGTAACAGCGGAATGGTACATTCGCAGTACAGGACTCCCACTTCTGTTCATATCTCAGTTATTGTTCAAAAGGACCCATGTTCAAATGAAATTATTTTGATTAAAATGAATCATACAACCATTTACCAAATTTTCATTCACTCATTACGGGACACCCGGAATAACATACGCTAAAAGCAATGTGTACACAGTTATACGTGTCAAACGAAAAAAATGTTAATACTTAGAACCAGAGAACATGAATGGGTAATATGATTAACAGATCTCAATAACAGATTGGCACTGCATTGCACTGAAAATTTACACCATCCAGATTGGGAAATAATCAAAATTATAGCAATAGAAAAAAAAATTAAAAAAAACTAATCAAAGAAGCTTTACACATTAAGAGAACAAAAAATTTTAACGATGGCCAAACCAAACAATGAAATTAATAAAAATGGCAAGTACGAGGAGATATCAGAAAGTAACGTCATTTATTTTTTTCCAAAGAAAATTCCCAAATATACACGTCTTTATCTACTTTTCCACATATGCAATTTGACGATTTAGGTTTTATTCCAACGTTGCACCGGTTTCAGAATACCCCGCTCATAGAACTCCGGAGGCTGTGAATAAGTCAATGGCGCACGGCAGATTCGAGTTCCTCGCCAGTTTCAAACATCTGATCACCTAGAAATATCTTCATGGGACCAAAAATGTGGTATTCTGATGTGGACTATAAGCTGAATGGTCTAGAACCTCTCAACGAAACGCACGATTGCTCAATTGCTTAAAATAAAATTTTGCTACATTCCAAGAAGGAGCTTCATGTGTGACGTGGATATAATATTTAAATTCGAGAATTTTAAGTCTAGCTAAAATTACGAATGAACAACGGAAATTCTTTTAATTCTTTGCTAATTTTTGTCTATTTTTTTGCTCAACGCATTAAAATAATTGATTGAACGAGTTATTGAGCCTCGACAAAGTGATTATCACGTGCGCGTGTCCATGTCAACAATGCTTAAAAGATGAATAAAAAGTAAGGTTGGTTGGTTTATTAGAAATTTTGGCGTCAACTACACTACTGTTTATAAAAATCGCAACACCCTGATGGAATGGCCTAATCCATATGAAATTTGCAATATTTGCATACAATGGGTCAGAGTATAAATGATTAGATTTTCAGAGTAATTGCTTGAAAGAACACCATGCCTCGACGACGACGAAGGGTACCAAATCAACAGCTGACAGACTTTGAAAGAGGACGCATAATTGGTCTGCGTGAAGCGGGATGGTCGTATCGTGACATTGCTGCTCGTGTAGGACGTAATGCAACGACAATTATGCGTGCATGGAGGCAGTGGAGCGAAGAGAACAGGGCACACCGAAGACCAGGCTCAGGAAGATCCAGCACGACGACACCGCGAGATGACAGACACCTCTATCGCATGTGTGTAGCAGATCGTACAGCCACTTCCACAGTGTTAGCACAATAGTGGGGTGCTACAGTAGGCAGGACAATGTCTGCTAGCACTGTACGACGCCGTTTGATTTCCAGAGGATTGATGGCACGAGTACCATTGTTGCGGATTCCTTTGACTCAAAACCACCGGCGCCTCAGGTTGCAATGGGCCCATCAACACCAACAGTGGCAAGCTGAATGGCAACAAGTTGTGTTTTCGGATGAGTCAAGGTTTAACTTGCAGCACCATGACGGCAGGATACGAGTCAGAAGACATCATGGCGAGCGCGACCTTCCAGAATGCATCCTGCAGCGTCATTCACGACAAACGCCAGGGGTGATGGTGTGGGGTGCAATCAGTTACCATGGCCGTTCCCGTCTGATCAGAATCCATGGCAATCTGAACAGTGACCGGTACATCAGGGAAGTTGTGCAACCCGAGGTCATCCCCTTCCTGCAGAACCTTCCAGGCGCTGTATTCCAACAGGACAATGCCCGACCGCATGTGGCCAGAAATGTCCTCGCCTTTTTCCAAGCACATCAGACGCCCTTGTTCCCCTGGCCTGCTCGTCCAATCGAACATGTGTGGGACAGGATTGCTCATCGATTGGCTCGTCAGACTCCTGCAGCAGCAACTGTGGATGAACTGTATACCCGTGTAGACAGAGCATGGCAGGACATTCCCCAGGCCCTTATTCAGAGCTTGTTTGACTCAATGCCACGACGTTTAGAGGCTGTAAATGCATCCCACGGTGGTTTCACCCGATACTAATGTGGCAATAAAACGCATTGTCTTGATCTGAAAATCTAATGGTTTCTTTTCTGACCCATGATATGCAAATGCTCCAAATTTAATGCAGATTGGGCTATCCCATCAGGGTGTTGCGATTTTTATAAACAGTAGTGTACTAAGGTCATTTTGCGCCTTTATAAGGTCATGAAATTTATTATTATTTTTTTAAAATTTAAATATAACAGTTATCTTGAATGTTTAATTTGAAGTTTAAAGCTGAGACACGTCAGTTTAAGCGTATTATAAAATTTTTTACATACTATGTAATGCAAGATATAAATCATTTTATCTATGACCACACAGATTTTTTTATGCGAAATCCAATATTTTGGATTGTATTTATAATATTTTCAACTTCAATATTCAGTAAAAAAAAAAATTATTTCATATCCTGAAATTTCAACTTCAAAATCTGTTTTTCTAAAAAAAATTGTGATCATCAGTGGATTATCATCAGGAAAACTACACATAAATTTGGACATCATTTGGAACATTATTTAGACCTCAAAATTTGGATATCATCTAAACCCCAAAATTGTGGACTGACTTTCCATCATCATTATTTTTTTATTATTTATTTTTATACAGCAATTAAAAAAAGTTGTTTGTTTATATCGCAGGTTCGTTCAAGTACAATTTATAAATACTTCCAAGTGAAAAGATGTTACTAAGTAAGTTTCTGGAAATACGAAAGGCATAACGAGAGTTCCTTTAATATCTATACCTTTAAGGGTTAAAATATTTTTTATGAATAGTACACAAGTTAATTAAAATTTCCCTTCCGTCTCTTTTTGTAATTTGATAGCAACTTCGTTTTAGATGGCAGGCCAACTTCAGCCGCATTCTTTTGCATCAACACCATCATTAAATGAGCTTATGAAAAACAGTGAAAATTAATTGAAAAGTAAAACTTTTTAAAGATTTCGCTAAGCGAGTAAACAATTCTTGAGAAAGTTATTGAAGTTCTTGAAAAATCAATAAGATTTTCTAGTAATGAAAACAATAGAGATGCATTAAAATTTTATTTCAAGATTTTACGTGTCTTCGACAAATAACGGCAATTTTTTTTTACTTTTTAAAGTTCTTGCATTATATGTTTATACTGAATTTATTATGGAAAACAGAAACGGTATAAACAGGATTAAAAGCTTTACAAAGATTTTCAATAAATTTTAAAGAGCCCTTCGGAAGACTCGTTCCTGTTCACTCGAAAACCACTTTATTAATGGAGAGAATTTTGTGAAGAACGAACAAAAGAGTTGTCTCAGCAAATTTACAATATAAGTGGGGGTTTTGTAATATATGTTACATTTTAGCATATGCAGAGTGGTTTTAACTTTACTGATTTTACTAAATCAGTCTTCAAAACCTTGTTATAATCAGCGTATTTCGGCAAAAGTCTCGTAATGCATTACAATAGTTTAATGGCATGGACGGTACACTGGCAAGTGACATTTTATTATATTTATTACTTGGGTGGACTTACACGAGCTGAAGGTACGTCAGCACTCTTTCGTGCATAGTTTCTACAAGGTTCCGACAAGCAGCTTCCGATATTTGGATCAATTTTAGCTGCAAGAACTTAGCCATGTCACTAGCGGATTTCGATACCAAACTTAACGGTTGGAATGATGCAAGCTCAGATAGAAGGCTTTCCATTATTGCAGGGTAGTCTATTTAGAGTACGAAAAGGAAATTCTGGTGAAATGTAACTCGAACTTCCGCCACTGGATGATGTTTTTTAGTATAAACATTATGTAACAAGAAAACAACTTGCTTCTGTATAAAACTATCCTACAGGTGAAGTTTTTTTTTTCAGAACTGAAAGAATACTTGTATCGCAAGATTAAAGTTGTTTTCAAGACTATGAAAGCGTCGATATCAAAAAATGGGTCGATATAGATGACGAAATTTGAAAGAAATGGGTTGAACGAAGAAACTACACTGGCGGAAAAAAAATCCCAACACCACGAAGGACTTGTGCTAGATGAATGAAATTTGGACAGTATATTCAGCTATAGTATTATTCAATTGATTCAAGTTTCAAGGTTACAACTTATAGGGGGCACCACCAGCGCCACCTGCACACGGTGAAAAGCACGGACTTTAGTACCCGCTGTAGTCGCCGCGCTGGTCTATGCAGGCCTGCACACCTGCATGCATACGGTCGTAAAGATGCCGAATGTCATTTTGTGGTATGGCATTCCATGCTTGTTGTACTTGGATGGTCAGATCAGCGACAGTTGTTGCTGGTTGTGGAAGAGTCCTGACACGGCGTCCGACCATGTCCCAGACGTTCTCGATGGGCGACAGATCTGGTGATCGTGCTGGCCATGGTAGGATGTGGATACCCTGAAGGGCACGTTGGGTTGCAGCAGCTGTGTTGGAACAGCCCCCCTGGCATACCAGCCTTGAATGGCAGCACAATGGGTTCAACAACCATCCGAATGTAAACATTTGCCATCATGGTGACTGGGATAACCACCAGAGGGGTCCTGCTGTCGTAGGAAATCCATACCATAACGCCAGGGGTGGGGCCAGTATGCCGACGACGGATACAGCTCGGTAACAGGACTTCCCCACTCCTCCTCCTGACCCTTGTGCGACCATCACTCTGACCCCGACAGAAACGACTTTCATCCGTGAAGACCACAGATCTCCATTCTGCCCTCTAAGTCGCTCTGGCTTGACACCACTGAAAACGTGCCGCACGGTGTTGAGGGGTAAGAGGCAAACATGCCACAGGGCGCCTGGAGTGGAGGTTCCTGGCCAGCAGACGGTTCCGAATTGTGCGAGGAGTGACGTTGGGTGCCACAGCAGCCCGAATGTCCGCTGCAGATGCTGTCCGATTTGCCACAGCCATCCTACAGATGCGCCGGTCAATCCTGTCTCCAGTGGCCGGGGGTCCTCCAGATCCTGGCCTCCTGGTAATCCTGCCTTCCCTGGACCATTGCTGCCAACAGTTGTTCACAGTGGCAACGTCTCGACCCATGCGTTCTGCAATAGCACGGAACGAAAGTCCACCCTCTCGAAGACCCACTACACGTCCTCGTTCGAATTGGGTTAGCTGCCCATATTCATGTCGCAGTCGCCTTTGAGGCATGTTTTACGTACTCTATCACACACGTCCACAAGTGTCTGAAGTGACACAGACGCGCGTCTGATCTCCTTTATATGTGTCATTGGAATGTCTCATTTGCATGTACAGGGTGGCGCTGGTGGCGCCCCCTATAAGCTGTAACCTTGAAATTTGAATCAATTGAATAAATACCATACCTAAATATACTGTCCAAATTTCATTCATCTAACACAAGTCCTTCGTGGTGTTGGGATTTTCTTTTCCGCCAGTGTAGTTGGGTGTGCTAGCAGGAAGGATATGACGCCCGATCGCGGACGAAATGGCTCATATAGCTCATGAACTAGTAAAATTTGAAAGATAAAATTTGGAAATTTAGTTCCGTTTGCAATGTAGTTTGGATAAAAAAGACCCAAAATTCACAAGGCAGGGAAAACTATGAAACCTATTGTCTCAAAATTAATCCTCCTCCATGCAGGTTATCTAGTTTTCTAAACAAAGAGTTCAGATTACATTCGATAATTTCTCAGTGAAGAATATTCAAATTAAATGCAAAAATGAAAGATGTGAAGTCATTCTTTAGTGGTAAGATGTTTTTCCTTCATATACAGGTAATTGTACGCCATAGTTTATTCTTAATTTTTCATCTTTTATAAACATTTACTTTTTTTAATTATCAAATGTTAATACTATTCATATTTAAA
The DNA here is from genome assembly GCA_023313115.1 of Rhysida immarginata. NCBI lineage: Eukaryota > Metazoa > Arthropoda > Chilopoda > Scolopendromorpha > Scolopendridae > Rhysida > Rhysida immarginata. The sequence continues at coordinate 58,443 of JAHWFO010032048.1, forward strand.
ATATAAAAAATACAAAGTTCTGAAGAAGTTTTTTTATTTCCTTTTAGCGTGCTTCTTTTAACTCTTCCATCACTTCAAGAAGACGAAGTAATTTTCACCCTCCATGTTATTCAACCACGGGAGACATCGGTTGACTGACGTTTACATTCCGATGCAAAAAAACACTCCAGACATTGTCACCACATCTCCACTCCATTACCTCCTTCTCACTCTCTTTTTATCTGTTTCCCATCTCGTCTTTACTTCCCTATCTTGCAAATCCATCTCTTCCTTTCCTTCTACGCTGAATTCAAGGGCTCTTCTCATTGCATGAATTTCAATTTCTATCTCACGTAAACTAAGAGAAAATTTTAGCAACTTCGGAAGTTTGAAATTTAATTGCTTTATGCATAAAATGAAAATTAGAGTAAGCGACGCTTCTCATAAAATTTTAATCTGAAACGAGTATTGCAAGAATCAAATAATACTCTGCTTATAAAATTAAAAATTAACTCATTTAATGGAGATTCTATTTCAATGTAACCATTTCATTTCTTTTCAGTTTTGTTTTATTATTTATATCATAGTGAGAATCCCATTAGAGATGAGAGATGCTTACTAGAGATTAGATTTTTGGATCTTTTAGAGCAATATAACAGAAAGTTGGGTATTAATAGCAGGCAATATAAAATATACGTAACATCACATTCGAAGGAGAAGCAATGCTTCTATTGATTTCATTTTGATAATGTAACCGTTATCCAGTGATGAGCGCTTCCTATGAAGCTACAAAACAACGTTGGTTGTACGAGGATTCTATGAAAACAATCTTAATACAAACCGAGATTGATTTTTCCCTGTTTTTAATCTATCTGCCAAAATACTCCCCTCCACTCTGATGCATTTGTGCAAACGTGGCGCAGGCGATTTTCTGTGATACCTTTAAACTTGCCGCCGAGCTTTTCAATATATCCACTGAGCTTTGAAAGCAAAGCAAAGCATCCCCACCTAATTCGAAAAAGCTTTACACGCCTGGTATTCAACGTCCGCAAAGTCATAAAGAGAAAGTTAAAGCGCTAAGCTGCCCTAAATCCTCTTCTATATGATTGACTAGATTTTTGTACGTTTTATGCATATATAAGTTTAGAGAGCATGAACTAAGATATTTTGATAGATTCCAAGCTAAATTTGACTATCTCTTAGTGCTTGATTTGTGAGTTGCATGATTAGATTTTTGCGATTGAAGGCAACAAATTCATCCTCATCAGATAAAAATCATGGCAAGGTGCTTATGCTATGATACGGATACAGGTGTGAATTTGATCTACTGAGATCGATAGCGAGAGGTTAGATGTGATGATCTTCATCTGGGTGTCAGACGATTCACAACTGATTATTAATAGTTGATTTATAGTCGATTCAACTATGTTAGCTGTGCTTCGCCTATATCAAACTATCAGAAAAGCAGGTTGCATTAATGGTCAATGTTAAGAGGAACGTCTATTCTTTCTTAATTCTTTGCAGTACAATATATGCATATCCTGTATATTTTATTTTTTTATGAAAACCAAAATCATCAGATTTCATTTCATTAAAAGGACAAAGCAATTTTTTAATTTAAATATTAGAAGAAATCTTCTTGTTTCGGCTATCATTTCTGTATTCGTCTGGGTACAAACGATTTAATGCATTCATGTCTCGGTTTTTCTATGTAATTTTAATTTTAATACAGCATCTACTTCAAGGTTATTTTCTAATGACTATACAGGGTCGGGACACATTAATATGACCACCTGCTAGTATCCGGAATATCCACCTTTGGCGGCAAGCACAGCAGCTAGTCGACGTGGCAGAGAGTAAATAAGTCCTCGGAAGTTGGTTGCAGGTATCTGGGACTATTCGGCGACCAGTGCATCCCGTAATTCCATCACCGTGCGTGGTGGATGGTCCAGCTTGCGGACATAGCGATCGAGATGATCCCACAAATCTTCAATGGGGTCGAGGTCCGGGGAGTTTGGTGGCCTTGGGAGTAGCTTGAATTCATCCTCATGCTCCTCGAATCAGTCGTGGACAATTTTGACATTATTGGCAGGGAGATTTGTCCTGTTGAAAGGTGCCATCACCCTGAGGAAACACTATCGACATGAAGGGGGTGTACCTGGTCTGCGACGATCGTCAGATAACGAACAGCATTCAGTATACCCTCCAGCGGTATCAGTGGACTCAGACCATACCACGAAAACATCCCCCAAACAGTCACACCTCCCCCACCAGCCTGTCGTCTGCCAACGATGGTGTCGGGATGCCTGTTCTCAGATGCTTCCCGGCGAATTCTACATCG
>JAHWFO010032049.1:550-13819 GCA_023313115.1 Rhysida immarginata
AACATGGCATATTTTAGCATTGAAAGTTCCAATGAACCATAATAGTTCCAGTAAGCCAGGTTCCTTTTAACCAATTTGGACCATCATTAATTTTACGTCATATTTATTCATGATACCTCATTCCAAGTCGTTTTATATATTACATGCCGGATTTTAACCTTGAATGTGCCAATGAACCATCATGGTTTTACTAAACCAGGTTCCTTGAAACCAATTTGGACTATCATTAATTTTACGTCATATGCATTCGAGACACCTCATTCTAAGTCGTTTGATATATTACATGTCGTATTTTAGCCTGAAAGTTCCAATGAACCATCATGGTTCCACTAAACCAGGTTCCTTGAAACCAATTCACACTATCATTAATTTGACGTCATATTCATTCGAGACACCTCATTCCAAGTCGTTCGATATATAACATGGCATATTTTTGCATTGAAAGTTCCAGTGAATTATAATGGTTTCAGTAAACCAGGTTCCTTGAAACCAATTTATACTATCATTAATTTTACGTCATATTCATTCTTGACACCTCATTCCAAGTCGTTTGATATACTACATGCCATACTTTAATATTGAAAGTTCCAATGAACCATCATTTTCCACTAAACCAGGTTCCTTGAAACCAATTTTGACTATCATTAATTTTACGTCGTATTCATTCATGACACCTCATTCGAAGATTGTTGATATATTACATGCCATATTTTATCATTGAAAGTTCTGAAGAACCATATTGGTTCCAGTAAACCAGGTTCCTTGTAACCAATTTGGACTATCATTAATTTGACGTCATATTAATTCGAGACACCTTATTCCAAGTTGTTTGATATATTACTTGCCATATTTTTGCATTGAAAGTTCCAATGAACCATAATGGTTCCAGTAAACCAGGTTCCTTGAAACCAATTTGGACTATCCTTAATTTTACATCATATTCATTCATAACACGTCATTCTAAGTCGTTTGATATATTACATGCCATATTTTAGCCTGAAAGTTCCAATGAACCATCATGGTTCCACTAAACCAGGTTCTTTGTACCCAATTTGGACCATCATTAATATTACGTCATATTCATTCATGACACCTCATTCCAAGTTGTTTGATATATTACATGCCATATTTTAGCATTGAAAGTTCCAATGAACCATCATGTTCCACTAAACCAGGTTCCTTGAAACCAATTTTGACTATCATTAATTTTACGTCATATTCATTTATGACACCTCATTCGAAGAAGTTTGATATATTGTATGCCATATTTTAGCATTGAAAGTTCAAATGAACCATTATGGTAGCACTAAATCAGGTTCCCTGAAACCAATTTGAACTATTATTAAATTTACGTCATATTTATTCATGACACCCATTCCAAGTCGTTTGATATATTACATGCCATATTTTAGCATCGACAGTTCCAATGAATCTTTATGGTTCCAGTAAAACAGGTTCCTTGTAACCAATTTGGACTATTATTAATTTTACGTCATATTCATTCGAGACACCTCATTCCAAGTCGTTTGATGTATTACATGCAATATTTTTGCATTGAAAGTTCCAATGAACCATAATGGTTCCAGTAAACCAGTATCCTTGTAACCAATTGGGACTATCATTAATTTTACCTCATATTCATTCATAACACGTCATTCTAAGTCGTTTGATATATTACATGCCATATTTTAGCATTGAATGTTCCAATGAACCATAATAGTTCCAGTAAACCAAGTTCCTTGTACCCAATTTGGACCATCATTAATTTTACGACATTTTCATTCATGACACCTCATTGCAAGTCGTTTGATATATTACATGCCATATTTTAACATTGAAAGTTCCAATGAACCATAATGGTTCCAGTAAACCAGGTTCCTTGTAACTTATTTTGAGTATCGATAATTTTACGTCATATTCATTCATGACACCTCATTCCAAGTCGTTTTATATATTACATGCCGTATTTTAGCCTTGAAAGTTCCAATGAACCATCATGGTTCCACTAAACCAGGTTCCTTGAAACCAATTTGGACTATCATTAATTTGACGTCATACACATTCGTGACACCTCATTCTAAGTCGTTTGATATATTACATATCGTATTTTAGCCTGAAAGTTCCAATGAACCATCATGGTTCCACTAAACCAGGTTCCTTGAAACCGATTTGGACTATCATTAATTTGACGTCATATTCATTTGAGACACCTCATTCCAAGTCGTTTGATATATTACTTGCCATATTTTTGCATTGAAAGTTCCAATGAACCATAATGGTTCCAGTAAACCATGTTCCATGAAACCAATTTGGACTAACATTAATTTTACGTCATATTCATTCATGACACCTCATTCCAAGTCGTTTGATATACTACATGCCATACGTTAATATTGAAAGTTCCAATGAACCATCATTTTCCACTAAACCAGGTTCATTGAAACCAATTTTGACTATCATTAATTTTACGTCGTATTCATTCATGACACCTCATTCGAAGAGGGTTGATATATTACATGCCATATTTTAGCATTGAAAGTTCCAATGAACCATCATGGTTTTACTAAACCAGGTTCCTTGAAACCAATTTGGACTATCAATAATTTTACGTCATATACATTCGAGACACCTCATTCTAAGTCGTTTTATATGTTACATGCCATATTTTATCATTGAAAGTTCTGAAGAAACATATCGGTTCCAGTAAACCAGGTTCCTTGTAACCAATTTAGACTATCATTAATTTGACGTCATATTCATTCAAAACACCTTATTCCAAGTCGTTTGATATATTACTTGCCATATTTTTGCATTGAAAGTTCCAATGAACCATAATGGTTCCAGTAAACCAGGTTACTTGAATCCAATTTGGACTATCATTAATTTTAGATCATACTCATTCATAACACGTCATTCTAAGTCGTTTGATATATTACATGCCATATTTTAGCCTGAAAGTTCCAATGAACCATCATGGTTCCACTAAACCAGGTTCCTTGTACCCAATTTGGACCATCATTAATTTTACGTCATATTCATTCATGACACCTCATTCCATGTTGTTATATATATTACATGCCATATTTTAGCATCGAAAGTTCCAATGAACCATAATGGTTCCTGTAAACCAGGTTCCTTGTAACGAATTTGGACTATCATTATTTTACGTCATATTCATTCAAGACACCTCATTCCAAGTCGTTTGATATACTACATGCTATATTTTAGTATTGAGAGTTCCAATGAACCATTATGGTAGCACTAAATCAGGTTCTCTGTAACCAATTCGGACTATTATTGAATGTACGTCATATTTATTCATGACACCCTTTCCAAGTCGTTTGATATATTACTTGCCATATTTTAGTATCGAAAGTTCCAATGAACCATAATGGTTCCAGTAAACCAGGTTCCTTGTAACCAATTTGGACTATCATTATTTTACGCCATATTCATTCGAAACACCTCATTCCAAGTTGTCTGATATATTACATGAAATATTTTAGCATCAAAAGTTCCAATGAACCATAATGATTCCAGTAAACCAGGTTCCTTGAAACCGTTTTGGACTATCTTTAATTTGACGACATATTCATTCGAGACACCTCATTCCAAGTCGTTTGATATATTACATGCCATATTTTAGCATTGAAAGTTCCGATGAACCATAATAGTTCCAGTAAACCAGGTTCCTTGTACCCAATTTGGACCATCATTAATTTTACGTCATTTTCATTCATGACACGTCATTCCAAACCGTTTGATATATAACATGCCATATTTTAGCATTGAAAGTTCCAATGAATCATAATAGTTCTAGTAAACCAGGTTCTTTGTACCCAATTTGGACCATCATTAATTTTACGTCGTCTTCATTCATGACACATCATTAAAAGTCGTTTGATATATTACATGCCATATTTTAGTATTGAAAGATCCACTGAACCGTTATGGTAGCACTAAATCAGGTTCCCTGAAACCAATTTGGACTATCAATAATTTTACGTCATATTTATTCATGACACCTCATTCCAAGTCGTTTGATATATTACATGCCGTATTTTAGCCTGAAAGTTCCAATGAACCATAATAGTTCCAGTAAACCAGGTTCCTTGTAACCAATTTGGACTATCATTAATTTTACGTCATATTTACTCATGACACATCATTCCAAGTCGTTTGCTATATTACATGCCATATTTTAACATCGAAAGTTCCAATGAATCATTATAGTTCCAGTAAACCAGGTTCCTTGTAACCAATTTGGACTATCACTAATTTTACGTCATATTCATTCGAAACACCTCATTCCAAATTTTTTGATTTATTACATGCCATATTTAAGCATTGAAAGTTCCAATGAACCATAATGGCTCCAGTAAACCAGGTTCCTTGTAACCAATTTGGACTATCATTTATTTTACGTCATATTCATTCAGAACACGTCATTCTAAGTCGTGTGATATATTACATGCCATATTTTAGCATTGAAAGTTCCAATGAACCATTATGGTAGCACTAAATCAGGTTCCCTGAAACAAATTTGAACTATTACTAAATATACGTCATATTTATTTATGACACCCTATCCAAGTCGTTTGATATATTACATGCCGTATTTTAGCTTGAAAGTTCCAATGAACCATCATGGTTCCACTAAACCAGGTTCCTTGAAACCATTTTGGACTATAATTAATTTGACGTCATATTCATTCGAGACACTTCATTTCAAGTCGTTTGATATATTACATGCCGTATTTTAGCCTGAAAGTTCCAATGAACCATCATGGTTCCACTAAACCAGGTTCCTTGAAACCATTTTGGACTATAATTTGACGTCATATTCATTCGAGACACCTCATTCCAAGTCGTTTGATATATTACATGCCATACTTTAGCATTGAAAGTTCCGATAATCCATAATAGTTCCAATAAACCAGGTTCCTTGTACCCAATTTGTACCATCATTAATTTTACGTCATATTTATTCATGACACCTCATTCCAAGTCGTTTGATATATTACATGCCATATTTTAGCATTGAAAGTTCCGATGAACCATAATAGTTCCAGTAAACCAGGTTCCTTGTACCCAATTTGGACCATCATTAATTTTACGTCATATTAATTCATGACACCTCATTCCAAGTTGTTTGATATATTACATGCCATATTTTAGCATTGAAAGTTCTAATGAACCATCATGTTCCACTAAACCAGGTTCCTTGAAACCAATTTTGACTATCATTAATTTTACGTCATATTCATTTATGACACCTCATTCGAAGAAGTTTGATATATTACATGCCATATTTTAGCATTGAAAGTTACAGTGAATCATAATAGTTCTAGTAAACCAGGTTCTTTGTACCCAATTTGGACTATCACTAATTTTACGTCATATTCATTCGAAACACGTCATTCCAAGTTTTTTGATATATTACATGCCATATTTAAGCATTGAAAGTTTCAATGAACCATAATGGCTCCAGTAAACCAGGTTCCTTGTAACCAATTTGGACTATCATTAATTTTACGTCATATTCATTCAAAACACGTCATTCTGAGTCGTGTGATATATTACATGCCATATTTTAGCATTGAAAGTTCCAATGAACCATTATGGTAGCACTAAATCAGGTTCCCTGAAACAAATTTGAACTATTACTAAATTTACGTCATATTTATTTATGACACCCATTCCAAGTCGTTTGATATATTCCATGCCGTATTTTTGCTTGAAAGTTCCAATGAACCATCATGGTTCCACTAAACCAGGTTCCTTGAAACCACTTTGGACTATCATTAATTTGACGTCATATTCATTCGACACACCTCATTTCAAGTCGTTTGATATATTACATGCCGTATTTTAGCCATAAAGTTCCAATGAACCATCATGGTTCCACTAAGCTAGGTTCCTTGAAACCATTTTGGACTATCATTAATTTGACGTCATATTCATTCGACACACCTCATTCCAAATCGTTTGATATATAACATGCCATACTTTAGCAGTGAAAGTTCCGATAAACCATAATAGTTCCAATAAACCAGGTTCCTTGTACCCAATTTGGACCATCAATAATTTTACGTCATATTTATTCCTGACACCTCATTTCAAGTCGTTTGATATATAACATGCCATATTTTAGCATTGAAAGTTTCAATGAACCATAATGGTTCCAGTAAACCAGGTTCCTTGTAACCAATTTGGACTATCATTAATTTTACGTCATATTCTTTTATGACACCTCATTCGAAGAAGTTTGATATATTACATACCATATTTTATCATTGAAAATTCCAATGAACCATTATAGTAGCACTAAATCAGTTTCCCTAAAACCAATTTGGACTATTATTATATTTACGTCATATTTATTCATGACACCCCTTCCAAGTCTTTTGATATATTACATGCCATATTTTAGCATCGAAAGTTCCAATGAACCATAATGGTTCCAGTAAACCAGGTTCCTTGTAACTAATTTGGACTATCATTATTTTACGTCATTTTCATTCATGACACGTCATTCCAAATCGTTTGATATATAACATGCCATATTTTAGCATTGAAAGTTCCAATGAATCATAACAGTTCCAGTAAACCAGGTTCTTTGTACCCAATTTGGACCATCATTTATTTTACGTCATATTCATTCATGACACCTCATTCCAAGTCGTTTGATATATTACATGCCGTATTTTAGCCTGAAAGTTCCAATGAAACATCATGGTTCCACTAAACCAAGTTCCTTGAAACCAATTAGGACTATCATTAATTTGACGTCATATTCATTCGAGACACCTCATTCCAAGTCGTTTGATGTATTACATGCCATATTCTTGCATTGAAAGTTCCAATGAACCATAATGGTTCCAGTAAACAAGGTTCCTTGTAACCAATTTGGACTATCATTAATTTTACGTCATATTCATTCATAACACGTCATTCTAAGTCGTTTGATATATTACATGCCATATTTTAGCATTGAAAGTTCCAATGAACCATAATAGTTCCAGTAAACCAGGTTCCTTGTACCCAATTTATACCATCATTAATTTTACGTCATTTTCATTCATGACACCTCATTCCAAGTCGTTTGATGTATTACATGCCATATTTTTGCATTGAAAGTTCCAATGAACCATAATGGTTCTAGTAAACAAGGTTCCTTGTAACCAATTTGGACTATCATTAATTTTACATCATATTCATTCAAAACACCTCATTCCAAATTGTTTTATATATTACATGCCATATTTATCATTGAAAGTTCTAATGAATTATAATGATTCTATTAAACCAGGTTCCATGTAACCAATTTGGACTATCATTAATTTTATGTCATATTCATTCATGACTCATCATTCCAAGTCGTTCGATATAGAACCTGGATTACTGGAACCATTATTGTTCATTGGAACTTTCAAGGCTAAAATACGGCATGTAATATATCAAACGACTTGGAATGACGTGTCATGAATGAATATGACGTAAAATTCATGAAAGTCCAAATTGGTTACAAGGAACCTAGTTTAATAGAACCATTATGGTTCATTGGAACTTTCAATGATAAATATGGCATGTAATATATCAAACGACTTGGAATGAGGTGTCATGAATAAATATGACGTAAATTTAATGATAGTCCAAATTGGTTACAAGGAACCTGGTTTACTAAAAACAATATGGTTCATTGGAACTTCCAATGCTAAAATATTACATGTAATATATCAAACGACTTGGAATGAGTTGTCATGAATGAATATGACGTAAAATTAATAATAGTCCAAATTGGTTTCAAGGAAACTGGTTTAGTGGAACGATGATTGTTCATTGGAACTTCCGGGGCGGCGGGGACCAAGACGCCAACACTCACCAGAACGCAGAGGCGTAATCGAAGGAAGAAGAAACCAGGATCTCTGAAAGCTGGTGTCCATTCAGCTGAAGAGATCTCGGGTTCAGTTCCTTCAGGACAGAAAAGAGATAGACCCTCGGATTCCACTCCCTCTCCAGCTAGTGTTGCAGCTAGTAAGAGATTGAAGGAGGATCGAGGAAAATCATACAAGCAGGCTGTTAGCAGCATTAAAATGGCCATCATTAAAGGGTCATTTCCTGCGGAGAAGTTATCTGCTGACGAGGTTTCTCTTATTCAAATGGAGATCCTCGACAGAATAGATGCTATTCCCGAGGGTGACTTCCTACCAAGAATCAATCAACAGAGTCTGTTAGCCGGCGCGTTGTTGGTCGTCTGTGAAGACGAAGAGACAACAGCCTGGCTGACTAGCTCTTTTGACAACAATGACAAAGTCTTGAAGAAGGAGCTCTGTTGCCTTAAAGTGATTAAGGCGAGTGAGCTCCCCAAGCTTGTCAAGGTTGCCTTTAAGACAAAGGACAACATCACTAAAGATGCTACTGTTCTACTTCGGAGGATGAATCGTTTCAACCCCGAATTGAACACCAGTGAATGGAGGACCGTCAATAGACTGGTGGAACCTCATTCAACTAGATGGATCTTCGAGGTCTACGAGAACTCCTTAGAAGCCATCAAGAAGGCCAACTTTGTTGCCAATACGGGCATCGATCAAGGTATCTTTAAGATCCTGACCGATCCAAAGAAAAAGCCTGGTTCTGGAACTGAGAAGGAAGCTGACCAGAAAGCAACCACTCAGTCACAGGTAAGTCCAACAATAGCTTATCCTAAAATATCTGTTGGTGTTAGGGATAATTTATCCGATATTGCAAGTGAGTTAGGTGCACTTGATTTTGCTGACACAGCCTCAGAAAATACACTTCAACCCACGTCTCCAATGAACCTTGAAGATGTTGAGGTTGAATCTATTGATGAGAAAAGGCTTTTAGAAACCTTTATCAGTCCCAGCGGAGGTACGAGGACTTAACTTTCCTCTGTCTGACACTGTGACTGTGCTCAGGATTATTCAAATAAATCTTCATCACAGTCGTACGGCCTCTGCGTTGCTTTACAACAAGATGGCCTGTGGTGATGTCGATCTGGCAATAATCCAGGAGCCCTGGATAAGGGTTGGTAGGGTTGTTGGACTACCAAGAAGATGTGGGAACATCTTTTTGATACTAGTTCCAACAGACCTAAGGCATGCATCTATGCTAGAAAGGATTTGCATGCCATATTTATGGTCAGTAATTCTGACAGCGATAATGCTGTAATTAAGTTGACCATGACTGGTGAGAAGAAAACCGACATTCTCATAATGTCTTCACACTTTCCTTATGATGACTGTAATGTTCCATCAAGGAAAGTTGAAGAAACAATTGAACTATGTTTAAAATCCAACCACAAGCTTATCATTGGCTGTGATGCCAATGCTCATCACGTTGTTTGGGGAAGCAGTGATTGTAATCTAAGGGAAGATGAATTATTGGAATTCATCCTTCAAATGAACTTGCAAATCATAAATAAAGGTAATGAACCTACTTTTGTGACTTGCCATAGAAAGGAGGTTATTGACCTCACACTTTGTCTTAACAATACTACGGATTTTATCAGCAATTGGCTTGTAATGGATGAGGAATCTCTATCTGATCATAGATATATTCGCTTCTCTATTGCAGGCATCAGGCTTTTAAATAGGACGGAAGGGAGGCGGAATCCCAGAAACACTGATTGGGATTCATACCTTGAAGACCTTAGGATCGCAACGGAAGGTATGTATAATAAAATGTCTTCAATGGTTGGCTTGGAACTAGCTGTTGCCCAGTTGCAACGTGCTATCATCCAGTCTTACCATCAAAACTGTAAGGTGAGGAAAACTAGCCTACCAAGACAGGTTTCTTGGTGGAATAATGAGCTTAGTTTTCTTCGTAGAAGTAGCAGGAAGCACTTCAACAAGGCCAAGAAAACTGGTGAGTGGTCTCTGTATAAAGAAACCCTCACCAGATATCATATGGCAATCAGGAAAGCTAAGAAAGATTCCTGGAACAAATTCTGTGAAAATTTAAGCGACTTATCCACTACCGCAAAGGTAATGAGAATATTGTCTAAGGATACTGTAAATCACTTAACTTCTGTTAAGAAGAATGACGGCAAATTCACAGAATCAGGTGAAGAAACATTAGCAGAAATGCTAAGAGTACACTTCCCTGGTTCAGTGCAGGTCGTCAATTCGGAGACACTCATTTCTATTGGTAGATTTAAAACCAAGAGTAAATGGAAATGGGATATTTCCAAAAAGATTGTCACATATAATAAAATTAAATGGGCAATTAATTCATTCGAACCAATCAAATCTCCTGGGATGGATGAGGTGATTCCCATTCTGTTGCAGAAAGGGATTGATATCTTGGCACCCATACTGTGTAGAATCTACAGAGTATGTTTGGTGTAGGGGTATATTCCTGAGGCTTGGAGACAAACAAAGGTTGTTTTTATCCCCGGCCCGGAAAGTCGACTTATTTTGAGGCTAAATCTTTTAGACCTATTAGCCTCACTTCCTTTTTTCTTAAAATAATGGAAAAACTGGTGGACAGATATCTTAGGGAGGAGGTTTTGATAACGAATCCCCTCTCGAGACATCAATTTGCTTACCAACAAGGTAAATCAACTGAAGCGGCAATTTTCGAGTTGGTACTTCTTGTTGATAAAACACTAACAATGAAGGAAACTTCATTAGTAGCCTTTTTAGATATCGAAGGAGCCTTTGATAAAGTATCTACCTACACTATTATCAGGGCTCTTGAGAAACGGGGAGTTGATAAAGTTATTATCACATGGATTACTGAGCTGCTTACAACTAGGAAAGCAGAAGCTGAACATCTTGGAGACTCATGTATGGTTCGGGTGGCGATGGGGTGCCCACAGGGTGGAGTTCTTTCACCCTTGTTATGGTGCCATGTCGTCGACGAGCTTTTATGTGAGCTGGAGAAAGATGGAATACACTGCCTTGGATATGCTGATGACATTGCGATCATCACAAGAGGAAAATTTCTCAACACTGTCTCGGACATTCTTGAAGGAATTCTCAAGAAGGTAGAGAGATGGTGTAAAGAGGTAGGTCTGTCTGTTAATCCAGACAAAACTGTTATTGTTCCTTTTTCTAGGAAAAAGAACTTAAATCTTAGAAGTATTAATTTCTTTGGTAAAAAGTTAACTTATACTTCTGAGGTCAAATATCTCGGTGTCTTCCTTGACAGCAAGCTTTCATGGAGGAAACACCTGGAATATTGTTTACTACGTGCTAAAATGATCTTCTGGACTTGCAGAAGAGTCGTTGGCAAATCATGGGGGCTGAGCCCTAAACTTATTCATTGGGTATATACTAGTGTTATATGTCCAATGATGACTTACGGCTCTGTCGCATGGTGGCCAAGAACACAACTAAAGACAGTCAGGAAAGAACTAGCTAAAGTTCAAAGAATGGCATGACTTACTATTACAGGTGCAATGAGAACAACTCCGACTAGTGCTTTGGAACTTCTCTTGGACCTGAAACCTATTCACTTGCTGGTTGAAGCAGAGGCTGCAATGACAATTTATCGAATATGCAGCCCTGACAACTGGCGTAGGTGTTTAGATAATACAGTATATGATAAACTAATAAAGGGGGTGTTACGACATCCGGTTTTTCATATGACTGTTGATAGAATGCTTCCGAAATATGATTTCGATAAGCAATATGTTGTCTCCATTCCAACTAGGGATATGTTGTCATTTAGAGATCACGAAACATGGTTTACGGATGGATCTAAAACGGAGTCTGGAATAGGCGCAGGTATATGTTGCCCTAAGAGGAAAATCCGACGGTCTTTCCCCCTTGGCAAATATTCTACAGTCTTTCAGGCAGAAATTTTTGCAATTATTGCCTGTGGAATAGAGCTGAATACTCAGAAGCTTCGAAGTAAGAAAATTTTAATATGCTCTGATAGCCAGGCTGCGTTGCATGCACTTGATAGTGTATGCTACAAATCTAAGCTTGTCTGGGAGTGCCATCGTACCCTCTGTGATCTAGCAATTAACAACAAGGTAAAACTGTGTTGGATTCCTTCTCACAGTGGCTACGAGGGCAACGAAATTGCTGATTGTCTTGCCAAGGATGGCTCTGTGACTCCATTTGTGGGTCCTGAACCGTCTTTGGGATTGTCCAAAAGTCTCATTAAGCTGACTGTCCATAATTGTATGGACAGACAGCATTTTGATTCGTGGATTAAAGAATATGGCACCTCATTCCAAGTCGTTTGATATATTACATGCTATATTTTAGTATTGAAAGTTCCAATGAACCATTATGGTAGCACTAAATCAGGTTCTCTAAAACCAATTTGGACTAACAATAATTTTACGTCATATTTATTCATGACACCTCATTCCAAGTCGTTTGCTATATTACATGCCATATTTTAACATCGAAAGTTCCAATGAATCTTTATGGTACCAGTAAACCAGGTTCCTTGTAAACAATTTGGACTATCATTAATTTTACGTCATATTCATTCGAGACACCTCATTCCAAGTCGTTTGATGTATTACATGCCATATTTTTGCATTGAAAGTTCCAATGAACCATAATAGTTCCAGTAAAACAGGTTCCTTGTACCCAATTTGGACCATCATTAATTTTACGTCATTTTCATTCATGACACCTCGTTGCAAGTCGACTGATATATTACATGCCATTTTAGCATTGAAAGTTCCAATGAACCATAATAGTTCCAGTAAACCAGGTTCCTTGTAACCAATTTGGACTATCGTTAATTTTACGTCATGTTTAGTCATGACACATCATTCCAAGTCGTTTGCTATATTACATGCCATATTTTAACATCGAAAGTTCCAATGAATCTTTATTGTTCCAGTAAACCAGGTTCCTTGTAACCAATTTGGACTATCATTAATTTTACGTCATATTCATTCGAAACACCTCATTCCAAATTGTTTGATATATTACATGCTATATTTATCATTGAAAGTTCTAATGAACTATAATGGTTCTATTAAACCAGGTTCCATGTAACCAATTTGGACTATCATTAATTTTACCTCATATTCATTCATGACACCTCGTTCCAAGTCGTTTGATATATTACATGCCATATTTTAGCATTGAAAGTTCCAAAGAACCATATTGTATTTAGTAAACCAGGTTCCTTGTAACCAATTTGGACAATCATTAAATTTACGTCATATTCATTTATGACACATCATTCCAAGTCGTTTGATATATTACATGCCGTATTCTAGCCTTGAAAGTTCCAATGAACCATCATGGTTCCACTAAACCAGTTTCCTTG
>JAHWFO010032050.1:6149-24525 GCA_023313115.1 Rhysida immarginata
CGTATTTTTCAGCATTAAAAACTCGCTTGATTGTTTTAAATTTCAAAGTCTTTATACGAGTTAAAAACTCTTATTGGGTTAAACCATTTTAAGTGGAACAAACTTTTTTGCTCGACAATTTAAAAACATCTTATGTTTTGCATGCAGTTAACCTGATCCGTTGACATTGAAAATCACTCTTATTTTACTTTTTTATTCACATTGCTTTCAACATGGAAGGCATTATCTCAACTTTAATAAATCCTAGAAATTTACAAAAAAAAATTCTCAATTTCAGCATATTTCGCGGTACAATTTTGCCAATTATAAAAGTTGATTACGATCTTTAGTAACGATTTATTGCGTGAATGCTGCGGGTCCCGTGTGCATGCGCGTGACAGAAGGCACGAGAAATAATGCTATTACATTCGCATAGTTGTGATTCATTCGAAAGCAGTAAATGTCATAAAAAATATCTCCGAAAACCGGACCTTACCGGGAAGGTACATTAATGACCTTTCTGACGCTAATTACAGCTATTCTGCTATAATTAGCGCATGTAAAACACGAAATTTCTCTGTTTCCTAGAAAGCTATATCGGCAGTACTGAATGGATAAGGTTAAAACCAGCGAAAGGTTAATTTCAACTGGCCAGAACCAGCAAAATCCTCGAGTTCCACAAGCGGAAGACCGCAGCTTGTCCAGTGTGAAAATCCAGGAACCCAAATAAGGATCTCAAACATTATTCACAGGCTACCGTAAATAATACTATAAACAAAGATTTGCAACTGGAAAAGCGTCACAAAAGTCATGTTCATAAGCTGCTGCCACAACACGTCGCAGAAAGGAAGAGGAATTATCGAGGCTCCATGAGGGTTACCTGGCACCAAAACGATGGAAACATGTTGTCACTTTGGATGAAGCCTACGTCTATCTCAACGATTGCAACAAACCCCGCGCGATTTTCTATCGTCCACGTGAGAGAAGTCGTATCTGTCACAAAGGATTGCGACATTAACGAGATCAAATATTTCTAGCAGACGACATCTGCTAGAAAACAATATTGGATTTCGTTTGGCGCCATCCCTTGACAGTAGCAGGCGCAATCTTAGAGGAAAGAGGAAAGCGTCAGAGGAGGTGCATAGACGGAAGAGGCGGAGACGGTGCAGGAAAAAGCGCAAAGGAAATCTGCGCGAGGGGGAGGTTCGAAATTGTGAGAAACTGACGATGAGCGAGACAGTAAGGTCGCCTGACAAGAGGCTTCTCGACTTTCCGAGCTGCGGAAAGGAACGTTTGTCAAATTCTGCTACAAGCCAGAAGAGAAGAGATGAGAATCTCGATGCAATAGGGCAACCCGTCACGGCAGCGAAGCATCGCAGCGAGCGTGCAGCCAGGGGTTGGTTGTGTGATTCTATTGCAACTTCTCGGAGAGTACAATGGCGTAACTTGACAGGACGACGACTCCAGCGATGTGCGAGAAATAATTACGGTTCTCGGCGTTCACCTGTCATATTTTTTTATTTATTTATTTATTTATTTATTTATTTATTTATTTAGGTAGGTAGGTACAGCATTCCAAGAGGAATAGAGTTACAAATGTGGAGTAAATACGTATATAAAACACATATATAAGTCAACTAAGATAACTATATAAGAATGAGGAAGAAGTTAATACAGGTAAAATACATTGAAAAGAACAGGCAAACTAAATATAGTCAGTTAGTTGGAGGCTGATCATTGTCTACTTGAATGGATAAATAATATTTGCATAAGAGAGATCGAACGTTAGAGCTACCGATATTGTTGTTATCATGTGGAGTTGGCAAAATCCGTCGGCGAAATTCCAAAGGCAGTTCATTCCAGAGTGCAATGTCAGTATAAGGAAAGTGCTTTGAGAGAAACGTGAAGACTATATACAGAATTTCAATATTTAATTGTCGTATTGGTCGGTAATCAAAAGCTATTATTAAGCCAATCTATGATAAAGGCAGCAGGATGCTCGTGTAAACACAGAGCGTTAATTAATTCAATGACAAGGCCTAAACGGCGTATACTCAGTATAATTGGTAACTCATAATAGCTGCAGATACGGGTAATAGATGTAGTTCTGTTTAATTTAAAAGCAGTGCAAATAAATTGGTTATACGCACCTTTTATGCGGCACAAGTTTATTCTTGATGTGCTGGCCCAGATTACAATATTGTAATATAGTGCAGAGATCATGTTTGAGAGCAGCTCAGACGCCATTAGAAATGAGCGGAGTCGTCTCGTCAAATGACACTTCCGGTGAAGGGTAACAATAAGAGCATCAGTTTGACTATTAGACTGGAGGCGTGAATCAAAGATAAAACCCATGATTTTGATGGAGTTGATCTGAGAAGCATTCTTTGAAATGAATAACGATTTGGATTTTTCTTTGTTCAGTTTCATTCCACGATTTTGATACCAGGATTCTAGCCACTTAATCTCTTGTACAATTTGATTACAAATAGTGTCGTGGTCCTTAGGCTCAAATGATTTCTACAACACATTGTCATCTACATAACTCTTTATAGTTAGATTGAAGGTATGTAGAAATAGCGATGAAGTGGCGACAGCAAATAGCAATGGGCCCAAGCACGAGCCTTGCAGCACCAGAAGGGTTTTAATAAACACTATTGAAGCGGTCGGAAAGACATATAGGGATCGACTATGCCCAATGCCTCCAGATCGCAAACCAGCTGGGATCGGACCACGGTGTCAAAGGCCTTGGATACATCCGTCTGAACTATGACAAATTGGAGCCTTAATCATAAGCTTTGACGGCATTTATACAGGGTGTTTCAAAATTATGTACAATAAATTTAGTGGCATATTCTTCAGGTCAAAAGAAGACGAAAATGTTCTATAGCACTTTGTCTGGAAACGATTTGTTTGCGAGTAATCCAATATCATACAGTAGGGAAGCACGGTAGTTAGCGGACGATATTTTAGCAGTTCCAGCGTTTCGACTCAACACTAGGTTGAGTGGTTTGTTCCATTTAAACCTACTTTAGGGTTGTTCCATTAGTTGTGTACGGTTGTTTCCATTACTGTAGTTTCACTACTGTACATCCACTAGGAATATCAATTTCAGAACGTTTGCGTGCTTTGACATATGCATTACGATTTACGTAAAAAAAAGTCATGTACACGTATACCAGTGCAGAATACACTGACATGCACCTAATGTATGGTCTTGCGGACGGAAATACTGTGGAAGCAAGAAGACTCTACCAAGAACGCTTTCCGAATAGACGTTTGCCAAATAACCGAACATTTGTCTCTGTCGACAGACATTTGAGGGAGCGTGGTTCCTTTGGCCGTCAAACAGGACAAGGGCGGCCTGTAGCACATTCTCCTGATGAGGAGGATGTGATAATTGACATCATACATGATGAACCACAGACAAGCACCCGTCGTATTTCTTCCACGGTACACATTCCGCACTCATCTGTTTGGCGCATTCTTCACCGTCAGTTTTTGCATCCATACCACCTGCAACTGGTTCAGGCACTGAACCCAAAGGACTATCCACACCGACAACGATTTTGCCAATGGATACAACGTCGTCATGCTGCAGACCCTAGTTGTCTCAGCCAGATACTTTTCACGGACGAAGCAACCTTCACCCGGACAGTAATCGTAAATTCTCACAACCAGCACCATTGGGCAGATGCTAACCCGCATGTTACCAGAGTTCGATCGCATCAAGAGTGTTTCTTCGTGAACATTTGGTGTGGAATTGTCGGAAATAACTTAATTGGCCCTTATGTGTTGCCGCCACGATTGACTGGGCGAACGTATCTTTTGTTTCTGCAGAATGCATTGCCAGAATTACTGGAAGATGTTCCTCTTTTGATAAGATGTAACATGTGGTTCATGCATGATGGCGCTCCACCACATTGCAGCCATGTTGTGCGAGCACACCTTAATGCTGCATACACGAATCGGTGGATAGGTCGAGGTGGACCGGTAGCCTGGCCTGCAAGATCACCCGACCTTAATCCCTTGGACTTTTTTCTGTGGGGTCATGTGAAAACGATCGTCTACAGCACAGAAGTTCCTAACATTATGGATCTGCGACAACGAATTGAAAATGCATGCCAAACCGTTCGTAATGCTGGCGACGAACTCTTCCATGACATCAGACGGTCGCTCATACAACGAGCCGAAGCGTGCGTGCGAGCTGGTGGCGGGCACTTTGAACAATTCCTGTAATTTGGAGCCACGGGTTTAGTTGGCTGTATCGCATAAATAAATCGTTTCCAGGCAAAGTGCTATAGAACAT
The DNA here is from genome assembly GCA_023313115.1 of Rhysida immarginata. NCBI lineage: Eukaryota > Metazoa > Arthropoda > Chilopoda > Scolopendromorpha > Scolopendridae > Rhysida > Rhysida immarginata. The sequence continues at coordinate 10,438 of JAHWFO010032050.1, forward strand.
TTTCGTCTTCTTTGGATTCCACTGAACCCGGAATCCAGGGCGACCGCCACACTTTTGATGGGGTATTCGAGACCAAAGATTGATGTGAAGTTCATTGAATATCTACAAGTTTGGTTATCGGTGGTAAGAGGATGGGGCGATAGTTTTCCAGACGATTTCTGTCTCCTGAATATATGGTTATTATTGTTATTGGTTAAATATTGTTATTATGGTGGACATTTTTAAAAGAGATGGGAATCTCTTAGTGCTAATAATTGTGAGGCACAGGTTCAAAATTTTTTGTAGACTGAATTTGTCAAGGCTCTGGAGAATAAGTGCGGGTATCAAGTGAGTGTTGGTGACATCAGAAAATTTGAGTTCACTTAATAGGGAGAGTAGCTCTTTTGGTGTCAGTAGTCGTGGATAGATTGGCTCACAAGGCAAACGGGATCGCTAATGCTAAAGAGTTATTCATCCATTCGAGATGTAGTTTGTGTTTGCCAGGCGATTAATTGTGTGAGAGTGGATTATTTTCCAGAGAGATTTGATGAGGAGTTAGCCAAAACTTATTTCTTTTGTTGTGGCGAATTTCTTTTCTGAAGGTTGCATTAGCGCTTTTGAACTCCAACAGTTTTAGGAAGTGGTGTTCTGGCAATAGCTTTTGCACGTTAACACTTTGGTCTTCCATAGGTGGTAAAGGAAGGATGACCACCATCTTTTATCATGCCTGTTAATAACGGGTTTGAGCTAAAACTGGGAATTATACGCAGCAGCCATGATTTCAGTTCTCAGTGTGTGAAACTGATCACCAGGGTTGGTTGAGTCATCAAATAAGCTCCAGTCAATGGCATTTAAACGGCAATGGAAATTGGGCCAGACAATTTCACTATAGCTGGGAAATATGGGCTTATTTGTGGCTTTGTCTTCAGGAGAACGATCGATAAAACACTTAACAATGAAACCAATATGATCACGTTTAGGGAAATCAATGCTTATGGCAGGGTCGTAGAGCATATCACACGGTAGATATTGTAACGTGCTAGTAAAGGCACTCTGCGTTTACCCGCACGTACAGCCAGAAACAACGGAGAAAACGTCAAGACAAAAAAACAAAAAAATACCCTCCCTTAAACAAGAAACAATTAGATCATAGCAAACTAAGGTTAACCCCGGAAACAAACCCAACAGCACTTACTTGAAGAAACAATGAAGGATTCAACAAGTAAGGTGAAACGCGCAGAAGCAATAACCAAACCCACTACTACGTTTAAACAAAACCCAAAAAACCCGTTCTACAAACACCCCAAAAAAGATTTTAAGATCTGAAAGAGGAGTTTAAAAAAATGAGAATTGATAAAAAAAAAATCCAAATAAATATTTTCCTTTATTACATCAAAAAAAAATTAAAAAAAAACAATTGAGTAATAAAGATAGACTATGCTGGTAGTACAGGAGAAGAAAAAGTAAAAAAAGTCTTGCAAGAGTAGAGAAGCGGCGGCCACGGGCGATCCAACGTTAAACCGAAAACAAGCAGGACAATGGCGTGGAGCGTACCGACGAAAAACCTGAAGATCGACAACACATTCAGTCGAAGAACAAATAAGGAGTCCACAGGTAACAATTGACGACGAACGTTGAAGGTGAAGCTCAAGAAGAAGTGGAAGATACCTGCAGTACTTCAAAAGTCAAACAAGATTGAAAAGAAACGCTCAAGCTGATACCAGGCAAGACTTATAACATAGTCAAAACAAAATATAAACTGGAAATAAAAAAAAATTTAAAAGGTCGGGAAAAAAATAATAAATGAAGAAAAATTAATAATTAAAGATTTTATACGGATACATCAAAAAAAAATAATAAAACTTAAAGACTTGACAAGAAATAACCCCGGGACCTCCTCCAGACAGTACCTAAAGACTTATACAAAATTATAATCTAAAACAAAGAACAACGGATCCATCACATAAAGAACGATGACAAAAAAACAGAAAGTGACGGACAACGAGAAGGCTTACGAATAACGGAAGGTCAAAGGAGAGGGAAGTACGTAGACAACCACGTGAGCAAGGTCCTGGAAAAAAAAAAATTATATAATAAAGTATAAATTCAAAAACAAGATAAAATGGTAGTCCCAGTCTATCGAGAGACTCTCTCACATAACAGGGCTTATACACAGTCATAGTAAAAGGATAAAATCAAACAGCTCGCAACAGACGGTAAACCCGGGTGTAAAACCTATTACGCAAAGTCTTCTAGACGAGTAAAAGTCCATCGCCGACAAAATCCGTCCACCATAGTTCCCAGACAAAAACCGCTCCAATTGCACTTCACCCAACGAGGGAATCTGCCGGCTCCATTGGGGAAAAACAGCAAGGAGCCAAGGAACTAAGGAACTAACCTTCATGACGGGAAGAACAACAGCTATTGGACACGACAAGCAAGGCCCGAACCATCGCGGCCCGATAAAATAAAAATAGAAGAGGCTCCGCTTTACAACATGGCATAGATAGGAGACTAGCTACCGTACTGAAGCAACAGCTGACGAAAGACGCTTACTAACTTCATCCTTCTAGTTCCAGGCTAGACTGCCTGACTAACTCTCATAACTTGAGAAAAATCCACCCCACCCAATTCGAAAGAAAAATATTTAAACATCCAGCGATCACGCGACATGAAACACGCGCTCCCGGAAAAACCCCAGCGAGACGCTCTAAAAAGACAAACTACTGAATACAGCGAAACGGACTAAACAATAGCACACGCAAAAACAAAGCGAACAGAAAGCGCGCACGCACATCCAACAATAATATTGGAAGGAAAAAAAACCGCGTAAACACATCTCTGTAGGAAAAATATTTAGAAACAATAAAAAATTATTTTTTAACTTTCGGAGAAATCTTAGAAAAATTCATTTATTTATTTATTTATTTATTTATTTATTTATTTATTTTTTTTTCTTATTTAATCAAGTAACCAAAGCTGATAAACCGTAAATCCCAACTTATTTTTTATCAAAAGAGGGGCATGGATCATAATCGTAATTATGACTTAAAAGGTTTCATAAGGACTTTAAACTCTTTTCACGATCGGGGGAATCAGAGGATAAAGCCAATAAGACACGTTATTAAATACTGGAAAAACTTGACCGGTGAATGAACATGAAACGTCTAAAAGTCCCGACGGAGAACAAGCTAAAAAGGACACTTAAAATAAATATCTCATCGGGGGGCAAAACATCAACCAAACCATCAAGCGCAAAAACAATTCTATAGTAAATAAGAAAAATGATAGGAAAATAGCGTTAATAACATCTTAATCCTTAAGGATCGGTAAACACGACTATCAAATAAATAAATTATTTAAGAGAGAAAAAATTTTGCGCGAGGAAAAGTCAAATAAAATAAGTACCGCCCAAGAGAGACGCCAAAAAACCCTTAAACAACGCGAACAGAGCGCGTCACGTGAACCCTTTAATATATATAAAAAAAAAAATGAGGAGGGGGAACACAGTAACCTCCGTAATAATGAACTAAAAAGTGTCCGAAAAACTTAGCCAGTGTCCGGGACAACCGACGAACACACCAATCGTACAAAAACCCTTGGCGATATAAGACCAGGAATATCGGTAGTACCGCAATACTGGAAACGCACAATGAAGGAGAGGGAAACTTAACGTGAGCTTGACTTCAGTAATCAAAATAAAACACGGCATTGAATAATGACACAAAACAAGGACAAAATAAACGGGTCAAAAAAAATTATTAATAGACCCATGAATGTCCAAACCAAAAAAAAAAAAAAAAAAGGTACGAAAATATATGATCGATGATATTGGCTGATTACGGCGTCACGCGTGTAGGTTTATCAATAATTTGTTTCAGGAACAGGGCCATGGTAGAGTTCTTGAGTGTGCATAGTCGGAGGAATCTGCATTATATGGAATCCTTGTCGGTCCACAAATCTGCAAAGATATCACAGTAAATAGTACATGAACACAAGTTCGCACTTGCCACAGCTGAGTCTTAGCCAGCCTCTTCGCTCGGCTCTAACTCGAACATATCAACAGTCGCGTTCTTCATTTGTCGTATCAAACTCTTGCTGAATAACGACAGCCAAACCTTCGTTGATCTGCTCCATGAACTTCAGTGCGTACTTGCTGTCGTTTCCAAGATTCACTCACTTCTCTCTTGATTTCTCTTCCTCTCAAATTATGCGCTGCATTTTCCTCCACACCCCCTTTCTTCCTCTTTCTTCCCTGCTTATAACGCTTTGACCTCACCGACTTATACACTATTTTCGCCGATGAACTAAGACATTCACCTCGATAGATGTCACCAACTCCTCGTTATTATTATTCACTTTCGTCTTCGCTTTGCCTTGCTCTAATGAAGGCGACTCCATCACGATATCTGTAGACATCCTCCCTCCTCCTGACGCGAATTTGCCCGATGAAACCTCTTTCGCTTTTTTTTTTAACTCAAGGGAAATATCGCGACAAAGCAATTTCCTTAATATCGCATGGGATTTTTGCTTTCATTCTTCGAAGAATTTGGCTACGAGCCCTCTTCAGCGGTGCAAATTACACCCAAGCCTCTTAACCTTCAGGGGTAGAAATTAACTATTAAATGTGGTTGCCCACTTTCAAATTTGGTTGCCAACATGGAGTAGAATGAAATTTAGTTTATGCATTAGAAGTTAGTTTTACTCAAGTATTTACGCAAAGATATACACAATCAAATAAATTACTACTGACAACATCAGTGTCTTAAGTGTTACCATAATCATACCCTTTCTATGATTATGTTTTTATTAACAAAAATTTGCACTTGAGTGAAAATGATTTAATTTACATTTATTACTTTTTAATACTTAACACAATAAATATTTATAGTCTAATGCAATCTTAAACTGAATCTGTGTAATCACTGACATTACTCAAGAGTCTGAATCACCTTCTGACTCAGTCACTAGTCTTGTTGTTTCAATAATACTACCAGCACCTTCAATCTCACTTTCTACAGTATTAGCTTCAGGCCTTCTCAGAGGGTTTAATAAAGGATCGATTGGACTAATTCTCAGTGATAAACAGCTTCATCAGGATTAAAATTTCTGATATCGTTGCTTTACAATATTATTTGCATCTTTTTAGTAAACCGAGGAAATTGTAATAATTGTTATTTTTAATAATTTTATTGTTAAAAATTCACTTTCCCAATCTATTTCGTGTGTCGGAAGGCACAGCAGAACATTCAAAAGTTCTTGTATTGAGACCCAACAGAATCACTAACACTATCACAAAAGAACAAATTTTTAATGTTTCTATGGTTGCCATGTTTTGGGTATACAGAGTATTTACCATAAGCAGCATATGTTAAATTTAACGAACATCCATTGTTTTCCAACATTTGGGGAAAAATATCTGTACAGGTCATTAGAGAATTTTCCAAATTATGATATCTCCTCTCTTCTGGCCAAATTTTGAATTTTTAAACCTCGTATCTGCAGTTAGTTCTACCTTGCGTCATTAAACCTCTGACTACATCTTTGAATGCTAGAAACTATATTTGCTGTTGAATGTTTTTTATAATTATCAATTTTCATGATGCGGGCTCCGGGACTGGCACTTTGAAACATCATTGAAATGAAATTAATGAAAAAAAAACTTTAAGAATCTCGCTAGCTAAAAATGTAAAATATACAGCATATAAATTCCTTGGCTTTACCTTTGACACCAACCCTTCTTTTAAGGACCATATTGAGAACTTAATAACTGAAATGTCAAACATTAACTTTCTGATTAAAAAATTAAAAAAAATACTGACGAGGAGAGAGCTAACCATATTGATAAAATCTTCAGTGATCTCTAAACAGGAATATGGTATTGTCATGTGGCCTGTTACCTCAAAATTTTCGTTAACAAGACTTAAAATTAAATATAACGAAATAATCCCCACAGCTTTTTCTTTAGGTAAATATACTTCAACAACTGATACTTGTAATAAGGCCTATCTTCCAACTTTCCATACCATAATACTTAATGCTAAGCTAAAGAAAATGTATATGGCCTTAAAGGATGGCAAACCCCCAATGCACTTCATTGCGGACTGGTCCAAAAATACTGGCTTAATTCGAACGTCGCAAAAATACAAATTAATACCTCCCTCTGTTATTGCCGGCAATTTGGGTAGATTTTTTCCCTATAATACTATTGACATCTGGAATGGTTTGCCTCATCAACTAAGAATAAGCATCATAGAATGTAAAATCCAGAATTGTGCTAATCACAATCTACACACAAAACATCTAATTGCACCGCATTTAATGTCTAATCAACTTGACATTTAATCCTTTTCTTTCGTCCCTGTGGGACGCAGACTGTCTAATAAATAAATAAATAAATAAATAAATAAATAAATAAATTCTGCAATGATTCTCCGACTATTATTCAGACACCAAACGAATGGCTGACAATTTGGATCTGATTGCTGATTCTTTGTCAGTGTTTATATGCCAGGGTAACCAGGATTAATAGATTGTTTACCACAAGTAATTTTCAGTGTGGGTTGCCAGCTAGGCAACCATTAGTGGAGAACAGGTTGGCAGAATGAAATTTCAATAGTCTGTGGCAACCACGCAACCGCTAATTTCGAACCGTGCACCTTATAAACATCAGGAAAGCAAGGATCAGCGATCGGTCCCAGCACACTCTTGGGTATAGGTTTTTTGGACTGGACTTTTTTTAAAAACGACCCGTATAGCACTCTAGTGCCCCCTCACTTGTTAGGGATCCTCACCTGGGCCGATACCTTATTAACAACCTTCAGCATTAAGAAGGGCCCAAAGTATTTATTATAGAGTTTCCGGCCCAGTCTATGTTTTAGTGTATGCAGTTTTGCTTCCCACACAATTATTCTATACCCTTTTTTAAGCTTTCAAAATGTATGCCTTCTGTCAAAGTACTTTTTGTACTTGGCACTAGCTTTCCTTATGTTAACCCTTGCCTGCCTTAAAAGCTTACCTAAATGAGGCACATAAGAAGTAGCATCTTCACGACTGGATGAATATTTATTGATGGAGGATGGAACCGAGACCTCCCTCTCCAGGTCTAACATGTATGGCGACATCTTGATAGGCTGGGATATGAATGAGTTAATGGCGATTTTTGCCATGGTCAGGTAGTCGCCCCAACCTGTCTTATCCATGTTCAGGTAGTTACGGGGAACTTGGATTATGGTCTGATTAGTCCTCTCTGATTGCCGTTCAATTGTGGGTGATCAGATTGAACATATGCCTCCAGATTGCGGGAGTAGCTTGCGGGAACCTATGGATTTTTATGATGTTGCCCATCAACAAATGGGCCATGTCTTCAGCAGTAATAGTGGACCGACAAGGCAATGGATGCACTCTTTTTGACAGCTTGTTGGTGACTGTCAGTAGAGCATCGTGCCCCCTGGCAGTTGTTGGGAAAGCTGGGGTGGAATTTCCAAGGGTTGAAGATTGCCAATTGAAATCAATCGTTTCCGCCACACCGTCTTATTGGCTTGGCAATCTGGGCAATGATTAATAAACTTGATGACATCACTGGCCTACCTGCCCAAAAAAATTATTCGCAATTTCCTTAATGGTTTTGTATATCCCCAGGTGCCCGGTAGAAGGGTCACTATGGGATGCCTTAATGATAGCGCTTGCCACCTTTTTTACTTTGGGCAACACCAGTTTAATATCTTTGTCCACCTTGTTACGAGCGTCGTATCCGGAAAACCAGAAAACAAAAGTTTTTTGGAATAGTTGTTTGCAAATCCAGAGAGGGCACTAAGGAAGAGTATAAAAATAGACTAAGTGCACAGAAGAAAAAAAAAAGAGATTTTGTGAGATAGATCAAGAAGTTTGGAGGGGATGGAAACTTGAAGATCCTGGAACGAATGGTTTAAGCTTGGAGAGAAATGAGCTGTTCATGGAAGATAGGAATAATGAAGATAAAAGGAAAGTTAGAAGCAATTGCTTAGAGAAGAATAAGGTGAACGAGAAATTTATGCCAGCCGATACAGTAGATCAGTAACGTAATATTTTCGTTTAATTCTCCGCTGCAGTAACTTGTTGGCATCAAGGGCTATTAACTTTGAATAAGCGTAATAAGGCGTAGAAAAATTAACTGTAATTGCTAACGGAAAGTTATCGTTAACTTCAGCACCCCTCTCCCCTCATTTGTGCCAATGGATAAGTCTGTTTGAGTTGAATTCAATTATCGAAATTTGTATGAACGAAAGACTTAAACCTGCTCTGAAATAATTTTAAAGAGAGTTTACTTCTTGGGACAATTTCCGGGTACCATTTCAGTATATTTAGCAGAAGGATATGGATATCTAAAAAGTCACTATTAGACGATAATTTTCTACCCTGATTAAATTTGTTGTATGCGTATTTGGCTACAAAGTTGAGTCAGTATTTGTATTTATCCCAGCCATTGCATATTGGAGGCTTGGGCCAAATTTCAAGTTTATCTAACAGATAAATTATTTACAATATAAACAAGAATTTTAAATTTTTATTGAAAATTATTTGTTTAGTTGGATGATAAGATTGCTTATTGTGGTTAATTGATATCCTTATCAACGGAATTTAAATTGTTTAATTGTCGTAACTGCATTTCAGAGTGCTATTCTATTCGAAGATCACTACTTGATTTTCTTTCTTTACCTTATTACTAGAAGCATGGCAGGCAGGCTTACAGCCTGTGAAATTTTTGTTTTGAGGATTATAGGTATTCTTGGAAGAAATGGATACATTAAAATAATTGCCTTTGAGAATCATTTCATTTTATATTAGTTTGTCTTAACTTATGATAGCTGCCATCCACGCCATTGCAAGGATAACATCCCTTTAGGTCAGTTAACTCGCATCCATAGAATATGCACTAGTCAGTCTGACAAGGACTTCCATGCTAACGCCCTTACTCATTCCCTTAAAGCAAGAGGCTACCCCAAATCTGTCATACGCGCTTCTATTTATAAGCACCGCAATTCCTGTTCTAACAACAATCCTAAACCTTCTCCAGGCATGGCCACACCTACGTTAGTTCTTCCTTATCATCCAACCCTCAATAGTATTAAAAATATTCTAAGGAAACATCAACACATAATTGACAACTCTCCTCTTCTCCTTTCCATTCTACCAGAACCACCTAAAGTTTCTTTTAAACGGACATCTAATTTTAAAGATATTCTGGTCCATGCTGCTATTACTAAACCACGCACTTCCACTAAGGGATGTTCTCCTTGCAATGAAAAGCGTTGTGGCGTTTCCTTAACCCTGCTACCTCCATTTCCAGCAGTGCTTCCTTCTTTACTTTCAAAATTAACCAGAACCTGACCTGCACTTCTCAAAATCTAATTTACCTGTTACATTGCAAGGTATGCCAGAAACAGTATGTCGGTGAGACAGGCAATACCATACGTGCCAGATTTGCCGGACATAAATTCGACATCCTTAGCAATGCTGACACCCCTGTCGCTAAACACTTTAATTCCCCTGGCCACTCTTTACAGGCCATCAGCCTTTATATTCTTCGTAGTAACTTCCATAACAAAAAAGAAAGAAAGCAATTCGAGTCTTTTTTTATTTGGAAATTCAATTCCCTCACCCCTAATGGCATTAACCTTAGCAAAGGCACCATTCCCTCATTATCTTTCCCATGTCCCTTTCCAATTTCAGCTATTCCTTAATTTGTCGCAAGCCTTATGGGCCCTTTTCTTCTTTCTTTATCTTATCTTTTATTTCTTCTTTTCAATGTTCTTCAATGTCCTTTCATATTTTTTACCTTTGACCCGATGCTCTTACATGTAGGACTATTTTACAGGGTGACTAGCGACCGGGAATGGTCAGGGAATTTTTATTTTTTTAAACCGAGTACAGTCAGGGAATCTTAAAATCGATAATTTTGAACAATGTCAATAATATTCTTTCATGACAGTGAACCGCCCCCTTATTATTTTCTATTTGTCCTCCGTTCTGTCCTATCCCAACAGTTCGTCTAATTAATCTCTTTTGTTCTCTTCTTTTTTTCAGCCAATACCGTCTTACTATTCCCCATGCAAATTATATATAAACCCGTCCGTTAGTACAACTTTCGATGGCGACTAGAGCACAGAGCAGAGCACACATCACGGGTTCGAGCTACTCATAGATGGTATAGATTGGAGAAGGAATGTAATTGAAGGCACACTCTCTTAAGGTCAGCGGTTTTTTTATATCCTATTCTTTAAGGCTGTTTTTTCTACAGATCTTATTCTGGAAAAGCCCTTTTCAGGGCTAGCAGTCTGACTATTCTTTACTGACCATTATTTTAAATTTTATCATAATGCCAGACTCAGGCAAAGCGTTAAGTGGCATTGCAAGCCAAAAAACAAGTGACGGTAAATATACATATGGCGAGATATATAAAGATGCCTGTAAAGATTACAGATTCGAAGCTTTTGATGCTATAATTAAGGATAAGCTAGAGGTTTTGCGCCAAGAAATGTGCACTAAGTATGATATTTTACAAGGAAAAGTCGAGTCACTAAAAGGGAACATAACTGAAATCCACGATAAAATTGCTAATATGAATGCTGAAATATCTGCAGCACGCAATGAAGCCAACAAGAACTTTAATAAGTTAGAGCAGTTCCTCAAAGATCAATTCTCTGCTCTGTCAATGAAAGGTAATCAGCCTACTGGTGTAACTTCTGACTATCTAAGAGACTCTTGTGAAACAGAGAGTGTGAATCCTCAGCCTATGGAAATTATCCCCTCCGGCTTAGGGAGTAACGATAGCGATGGCAAAGACCCGATTAGTACAAATCGCAAACGGCTATACATTGATACGGATAAATGGATACCTGCAAAATCTAAAAAGGCTAAAAAAGGGTTGAAAATTGACAACATTAAGGATGTTGTTGATATAAATGATACAATCGCTGTTGCTTTTCGAGAAAGCAAGTCCGAACAGCGAAAAAATGTTGAAAAGCCAAATACCAAGAGCAGCTCCTATATTCCGTCAATCATAATACGTACTCACGGTCAGCCAATCAAGCAAATCCTGGGCGAGATTCAAAAGCATGTGGCGATTAACCTAATTACTGTACACACAGGCAGAGCAGAGACGATCAAAATAAGGTGTCATGATGAGGAAACTCATAGTAAATTGGTGTCTGGCATTAAGGCTGATAACGTGCTAAAGATTCAGCATCATCAACTTAAATCGGAAAAAGTCCTCAAATACGTTATACGAAATGTAGACGTGACCTATGACCTTAACGATTTTAATGAAGACCTGAAAAAGGCCAACTACTTCCCTGAGAAAGTGATTAGGCTTAAAAAAGCCAAAGGATCAATTGATATGCCCATAATTCTGGTTCTGTTATCAAACACTGAACACAATAAGACACTTAAAAATGTGACCCGCATAGGGCCTTTAGCTGTCAGTGTTGAAATGTTTCGAGGTAATAAGAAACCTTTACAATGCTATAATTGTTTGCGATTTGGCCATGTATCTATGGGTTGCACGGAATCCCCCCGTTGTAACAAATGCGCTAAAGATCATCAGTCAAAAGACTGCCCAAATGTAAAAGGACAAGATCCCCCAAAATGTATTCGATGTAATGGACAACACACCTCCAGTTACACAAAATGTCCAAAATATCCGCAAGTCAGGAGAGTGCAAAGTGCTAAAGTGTCCCCGGAGATTTCCTGTGCCTCAATGGTCTCCAAACAAGATAAGAGCATTAACGTGAATGATTTTCAAGAAATGTATAAACAAATTGGCAGTGTATGCAATTTGTTAAACGAACTGGGCAAGAAAATGCCACTGATGAGTGGAATACTTACGAATAAACACTGACAGTATGGCTGATAGATGTTATTCTATTACAAATCGAGGTAAACTTCGTTGCGTAATATGGAACGCCAGGGGGGTCCCCCGGAGGCGTATTGAGTTTTACAACTTCCTAACCCAATGGGATATAGACATAGCATTTCTTTGTGAGACACACTTAAGGCCAGACCGCGACTTCAGGCTACCTGGTTACTGTGTCTATCGTAAAGACAGAATTCTTCCCACTACAGTAAAGTCCCCGTCAGGTGGGTCAGCAATTATTATTAAGAAAGGCATTCATCATCGGGAGGAACCAACCCGAGACTATATGGGAATGGAAGCTGCCTCTGCTATCATTACTGATGCCACACTGGGAGAAGTGAAACTAGTGGCTCTATATAATGCGCCCAAGCATAAATTCGATGCCAACGAGCTCGACGAGCTGTTTTCCGGGAATATTCCCGTTATTATGGCGGGAGACCTGAACGCTAAGCACTCGCACTGGAATTCAAGATGTCATAACCAAAACGGTGTCCTTTTGTATGGCTACGTGCAAAAGCAATCTGATATTATTGCAGTAGGCCCTGAGGATGATACATATTATTGTGATCATTCTCCTTCAAGTGATGTACTTGATATTGTGTTGTTGAAGGGCTTCTACAAATCATTCAGTATCTATACTGTCAATGATCTATCCTCAGACCATAAACCAGTTGCACTAAATTTTGATAACGTAAACATTGACCTCAAAGAAGAACTGAGGCTCAAACAAGACTGGAAATTTTTTAGAGAAATTCTCAAAAATGATGACGACCCACTAAATAACGTACATAGTACGAGCGACATAGATACCAATGTGAAAAGGCTTACTGAACGTATAAAAGCAGCTATTGACTCTAGTGCTTCGCCCTTAGAGTCGAAGCGAGCTGATCACCTTGATCTCACCCCAGAAATCAAACAATTAATTGAGCAAAGGAATAAGGTTAGAAGGCAGTGGTACCGAACTCGTGATTCATGGCTTAAGACCAAGTATAATAGGCTCACAAGAAGAGTTCACGAGGAGGTAAAAGCACTTCGTAATGACAGATGGAATGATAAAGTTAAGAGTCTGTCGACCCACGATAACTCTATGTGGTGCATGGTTCGAGCCTTGCAAGACAAGAAAGCCATTAATATCCCACCTCTGTTAGCCCAAAATGGCAAATTCATCACGAATGATGATGATAAAGCGCGGCTTATTGCAAGCTCACTTTCAGAACAGTTTGTCACGCCTACTGATGGTTGGCAAATAGGACTTGATATGTCCGAGAAAGTAAAATCCTTCATAACTGGCTTCTATAATGTTCACGGCAATGAATTCCAAAAACATGGCATTGATATAAATGAAATCCAAAGCATCATTAAAAATTTAAAAACGAGAAAAGCTCCAGGTAAAGACTCTATTAAGAACAGTGCTTTAAAAAATTTACCTCAAAATACAATTAAAGATATTGCAAAAGTGATTAACGACTGCTGGAAGAACACTTACTTCCCGGATGCTTGGAAGCAATCAGTTGTCTTAAGCATTCCTAAGCCAGGACAAAATCCTGCAAATCCTGTTAGCTACAGGCCCATCAGCTTGTTACCATCAATTTCCAAAATCCTGGAAAAAACAATTCTAAAGAGATTCATTGAGTACTGTGATGCCAACGATCTCATCCGCGATGAACAATTTGGCTTTCGCTCAAACCATTCCTGCCAACTCCAAACATGGAGGCTCGCAGCGGATATCAATGAGCCCCTTAATCTCTCTATGTACTGTGGGGTCGTTTTTCTCGATGTACACAAAGCCTTCGACCAAGTCTGGCACGATGGTCTTATTTTTAAAATGATTATGGATGGATTTCCTCAAGACATAATTACTCTGATACACTCGTTTCTCTCCAACCGGTTCTTTCAGGCCAGAGTTGGAGATAGTCTATCTCCTATGTATGAAGTAAATGCTGGTGTCCCACAGGGTTCAGTCCTGGGGCCAGTATTATTCAATTATTTTATGCGAGACTTTCCAAGTCCTTCTAAATGTAAGCTCTTTTTTTACGCAGATGACGCTGCTAACCTGACCTGTGCTCGTCAACCAGCCGTAGTAGTCTCGCGGCTGCAGAAGGCTCTAAAGGAGTGTGAAAGCTGGTTTAGCAAGTGGAGGCTAAAATTGAATGTAGACAAATGCAAGGCGATGTTTGTCTCCAAGAAGAGAAAGAGATCATTAGATTCTCTAACAC